>JAUELD010084181.1:1345-14085 GCA_031471615.1 Aglantha digitale | reverse complement strand
ATGCTTAAAAATGCTTCTAGTGGTTTATGCTTAAAAATGCTTCTAGTGGTTTATGCTTAAAAATGCTTCTAGTGGTTAATGCTTAAAAATGCTTCTAGTGGTTTATGCTTAAAAATGCTTCTAGTGGTTAATGCTTAAAATGCTTTAAGTGGTTAATGCTTAAAAATGGTTCTAGTGCTAATGCTTAATGCTTCTAATGCTTCTAGTTGCTTCTAACCTAAAATTTTTTAGTTATTCTAGTAATTACAATTCTAGTAATTCTAGTTATTCGAATTTATACATCAAAGAATTCTATAATAACAATATTGATTCTAAGGAATGCATTATTACAATTAAAGAAGATAAAGCTGAATAGCTGAATTTTTGATTCAAGTAATTACCTGACTATGCCAGAAATATTCATCAGGGGTAACTCTACAGTGTATAAAGTTTCAATATGTTGACAACAAATATATCTGTAATAAATTACCAGGTAGTAGAGTGGATTTAAGCAATACCTCTCCATAACTATACACGTCACAATAAACCAATCAGCTAATTGGACAAGTGTGATAGCTTATCAATGTTGAATGAAACGTGTTTTTTTATGGCAAGCAACATATTCCTTGTGAAAGGATCCTGTCCAAATTAAATCGTTTGTTTCCAACCTTAATACTGAAAACTTGCCTAAAAGGGATACAAATATAAGATCTATCAACAAGTGCGTATCTTTCAGATTGTATTAACCTGCATTCTTTATTTGCATGGTTTAATTATTTAGCAAGTATATATTTTAGTACAACTTAATTAGCAAATAACTAACTCTTTTGACATGTTTAGGCGCAACTGAATGAACTTTGCATGGAAGAGCAATAAAGGATCATCATTTGTACATTTGAAACACAAAAACATCAATTAATCAAAAGTTTGTTTTAACAATCCCTTTTAAAACGGCTATATAAATATAAATGATTTTTGAATGGCTGAATATTTTAAACAGATATATAACTCCAACATGCTTTTGAAAGTATAAAAAATATTCTTAATGCGTTGTTGACTTTACATCTTCAAAAATGTATATAATAATTTGTTTAGATAATGTTTTTTAGCCATTTATTGCGTTAAATTGAGCTTTAAAGCTTGAGCAATAATGTAGATAATATAAGCCAGCTAAAGTGATTTGATATTTTGACTCATAATTAAAAAAAACTAGCGGAATATTTATTCACTAAGATATAAAGTGTTTAAGAATTAACAAGATCAGATTACCAGTATTTACCACCTTAATCTCTGCACTTTTAAATACGTTTAAAGCAAACATATTAATTGAGCAATCCTAGTACAAAAATACTCAAATAGAAAAAAAAATATATTTTAATCTAAAAAAATGAAATTTATAAGGTGAATTTTAGAAACGAATTGAATAAATATTTTTGGTAATTTTTTGTAAGCGATAATTGTTTGTAGAATAAATACTGGCATAGCTACCATTTTTATTATAAAAATTATTGTTTGCTGTTAAAACGTTTTGATGAGTCGTAATAAACTAGTTAAGTAAACTTATTGTTGAAAATTAAAAACAAATAAAAAACAAAAGGTTATAATCCAAGACAAGATTATTGAAATGACAAATATATAGAAAAGCTAGACTTGTAAGAGGAATATATTTTTGTTGGGAAAATTGATCATTAACATATAATAAAGATATAACTAAATGCATTTCATTTGATTCGTTTTGGTATTTCGATAGGAGAAATTTACATACAAGACAAAATGACGAGCAAACAATTGAAAAAGATTCGGTAAAACTGTTATTTTAATTAAGATTTAAATTCACTATCGACTCAAGGTTCAGTTAGTGCACTACACTCTGCGTTTGAAAAGAAAAGCAAGTTCTTTGTATCATGGTTAAATCTTCACAAATCTTCTTCTCACTTTTTAGTGGCTCTTTTAGTATTCTGTACTGGCTCTTGTGCTATCAAAAACTTTTTTAATGGACTTGTATATACTTGTAATATACTTGTTTCTCAAATGTCTTTATTTTTAAATAAGAATATATGGTTTATTGAAAAGACTTCCACTTCTGTATTGATCTACAATATAGGGAACAATTTGTTTTTATCTCATTAAGGTATACTCTTAAATTTATATTGTATGAAAATACATTCTTTATTGTAAGTGCTTTTATCACCACATACTACATAAGAGATTCAGAGGAGTACAAGCAATATTACAAAAGAATCCTTGGCTTAGCTGTATATTCATGTATTTTAAAATTTAATTAACTTTAATTTATTTTAACTACTATTATTCTCAAGATGTTTAATAATAGTAAAAAGTTATAGCAGTAGCTTCGTTTAAACTATTTAGTTTTATTTTCCAACAGTGAAACTAATCAATCTAGTTGCATTAATCTTATACAAAATAAGAAGAATAAAAATTTAGTTCTTATGTGTATTAACTTATACAGTAATTTATTTTAAACTACTGCAACAAGATCACGTATTTTAAGGTGTTTCTGGTATGGTATTGTTTTTGTTTTTTTTCTTCCCACTAGTTCGTTCCATCTAATACAAAGCTCTACTTTAGTGCGGTGTTTTTGGATTTTAATTGAGTTAATTGGACATCAAGGAAGCTGATTTGTCTAGATTAAACCTCGACCGAAATATTAAACCTGTGAAATATTTCTTTGTATAGTAAGTTAATCCTTCTAAATGGTCTATTTAGCTGACGACATTCTGATCAAAAAGGAAATATTGAATTAACTAAGAGGTGTTTATAAAATATAATTATCATAAATATACTTACAATAACAAAGCGCGCTTTCAATATTAACTTCTCTAGTAAAAAGCCATATTACACATATTTAATAGGTTTCGTTTCAATAGGCTGTATGTATTTAATATTTCAAGTATTTATTAACACGTAGGTATGATATTCATCATAACATATTTCTTACTGTTTACAAGTTGTTGTAGACTTAACACTTTTTGTCAGTAAACAATAACAATAAACAAAAGAAAATTGATCAGCTTTTATTTCAACCTTAATTATGCAAAAAAGTGGTTTGTAAGTTGTCACGTAGTAGTTCCATGTATCGACGGCGAAAGAATTTAAGAATTCAAAGATAAAACACATGAACTGTCTCTAAAAGACCAAAAAAGGTGAAAACCTAAATTTTGCATATATACAGCACGTTTTCACACACTTTATCTACCCAAAGCTTTTAAAAGTTTTTCTGAATGCTGAGATAAAATATCAGGTAAAGAGGTTGAGTGGTCTTTCATACTTACCTGGCGTAAACAAGCATGTAATGACGTTATGAAAAGAAAAACGATTGCCCTATCCATACTCACGTAGAATGTTATTTTCATAATTTTAAGATAAAAATTCATAGCAAGAGTAAACACGATTGTGATGTTATCGGCAGCCGCCATATAATAGTAAATTTATGTAAGCTAAATTGACATCGTAACTACATGATAAATGATTTTGATTAAAATGAAATTTAATATAAAAAGTTGAATTATAAAAGAAAATGTTTGATTTATTAAAACATTTCGAATTCAATTCATCATTGGTCATTACAGCAATGAATTAGTCTTTTTAATAGAAGAATCAGAAGCATGTTTTAATGGAAAGATGTTTCTGTTTAACGGTCATGCTTATTCATAAAGACATAAAGCTTTTTGACGAGCTATAATGAAAAATATTTTATTTGATAGTTACAGAGAACTTTAATTGTTTAAATATATAAATTAACAAATCAAAGTTAAGACGATCTAAGCCACATTAATGAAATAAACAAGTCACTAGTAAAATAACTAATGGGGCGTAATTTCGACCCATTCCCAGTTTGATTGGGGTTTTGAAAAAAATTATGTTAAACTTTGAATGATAGTAATCACTTAACTTAACAAGTTAAGTTAAACTGTAATAGCTACTAAAGAAATATGAAAAGGGAAAAACAATTTAAAAACAAAGTATGTTTTGGTATAATAATTTAAAATTTATAACATATTGCATACCCATTGAAAGTTAAAAAGTAAAATCGATGCTCTCAGCAGAAAACTGGAGAGATGTAAACATACACATTTCATAGAACTTTGACACAGAAAAAATAAACATTCTCTAAAATGTTAAAAAAGTGACTCACAATCAGAGGAAACAATGAACAAATGCAGCAGGTGTATTAGAATCTTAAGTGAAATACTAAATAAAGACAGGTTACCTTAGGATTATTTTGGACATTATTATCTTTTAAGCATTTACATAAATTGTAAACACAATAGAATCTGTTTTTTTTTTTCCTTATCATTTACTGAAATGTGAAAAATTATATTCGAAAGATAGCTAATATGTGAAATTGTAAAACACATTATATGGTTTATTATTAAAGTATTCTATTATCTATAATTTCAATTTACATTAACAATCTATGTGATATTTTTGTTCTATTTACCGAAAACGTATATATATCCAAATATCGGTTAAATTCAATTTTTTATAAGTTCTTAACAGAGGATTTATAGAATTTTAAACTATGTTACTTTTAGATTAAAAAAACTGTTTTCTTACAAATTATACCACGCTAAATTTGCCTTTTCAAACCACCCGACCCCCTTATGCTACAAAAAGGTTTTTTGGAAAAACCCCTTTACTAAGAAAAACTAATACAGCGTCTTCATTTCGACAAATTATACAAAATTACTTTATAGATAATGTTTATGTTTATGTACTTCTAATCCCCTTTTTACCATTATGCTGCATCATGGGAAACACTACCCACCCCTAGCGCGAGGAACCTGTTTAAACACCCCTATAATGAATAAGGTTAAAGTAAAACTGAGCAAAACTACTTAAATATTATTGAATAGTTTTAATTTATTCGTTTGAAGTTAGCGATTTTGCTATTGATTGCTTTTTGAGGCATCAGACAATAATAATTCTAGTTTCCGTCATGTTTTATATTCTCACGGTCCTGATTTTAAAAACAAAATATACGTACGTCTAAGGATATTACACTAAATAACTCGCGTTAGTACTCTTTAGCACTATATTATTTGTCGTTAAATTAGGAAGCCAGGAAAAAAGATGATCAAAGCTAGCTACTCTACAACATTTAGCGTTTTAATTGACAGATCAAACATTTTTTATCAGCAAGTGAAAGCGATTTGCTTGTAAATTTCCATTCGCATTAGTGCGATTCATTTCTATTTTACTTTTTTTTTTTTTAGATGTGGACAAAATATAGAATATTTTATAATATATTTGAGCTTAAAACAAACCACCTAAGGTTGTCTTCTGTTAATAAATAAAGTTAATAAAAATTATAAGTCTCCTGGTGCAAACAAAAATTTATTGCATTTACAATAACTTTTTGAAATCAAATAAAGATCAACATATGAGTTATTAACTGCTTCAACATCTTTTTTGTTATTAGGTCTTACAGTCAACGATACGATATATGTCCTAGTCCAATTTTAACAGAACTCTGCTCTCCGCGCAACAGATCCAAAACATTTACCGGAAGTCAATCCCCGTCTCCGTGCAAAGGATCACCAAATATGCAGGTAAAATTGTAGTTTGTATTATATGAGGGAATGGAAGTTTTAAAAAATTGTTGGCAGTCCGGAAAATAGTTAGTTAATATATTCCGAATGATTTTAATTTAGTATTATCATCAATATGTTTTATAGCTAAGATGGGCGTATGCCGGTTGTTTAGCTCAGAAAAATATTTTTAGTAAATAAAAAATCTTTCTACTTTAAAATTGTTTGTTCTATCATGCTCATATTAACTTCTTTGGACATCGCGAACAGTTCCATTAATTTTGACTAGTTTTATTATAATGTACTGAATTAGAACTAAATTCAAATAGCAAAATTAATTGCCATTGATATAACCTTGATCAATAAAATAAGGACGAGTATATCTAATCAATAGTTACCTATTTATGTTACCTCTTGTTTTATGTTTTTTCTAATGAAGTTTTATGATCAAATTTTATTAAACGCATAATTAGCATATAATTGGAACACACTTCCAATTAGAAAATCCTATTTAAAATAACTAATGATTGTAACTTCCCGATCTATAATGTACAAATATATCAGTGTGATTATGTCTTAATAAAGTTTTCTTAGAAAAAAGTATAGCCTTGACCCTATTCATACCGGGATGGGGGGGTGGGGGGTGGTTAAATTCAATTTTTTGTAAGTTCTTAACAGAGGATTTATAGAATTTTAAACTATGTTACTTTTAGATTAAAAAAACTGTTTTCTTACAAATTATACCACGCTAAATTTGCCTTTTCAAACCACCCGACCCCCTTATGCTACAAAAAGGTTTTTTGGAAAAACCCCTTTACTAAGAAAAACTAATACAGCGTCTTCATTTCGACAAATTATACAAAATTACTTTATAGATAATGTTTATGTTTATGTACTTCTAATCCCCTTTTTACCATTATGCTGCATCATGGGAAACACTACCCACCCCTAGCGCGAGGAACCTGTTTAAACACCCCTATAATGAATAAGGTTAAAGTAAAACTGAGCAAAACTACTTAAATATTATTGAATAGTTTTAATTTATTCGTTTGAAGTTAGCGATTTTGCTATTGATTGCTTTTTGAGGCATCAGACAATAATAATTCTAGTTTCCGTCATGTTTTATATTCTCACGGTGGTTTGGGGGGATTCCGTCACTTTTGTGCTCTGTCTACTACAGCTTATTTATTTATGCTGGTATGAATCCCAAATATCATGACCGAAACTCCTAGTGCCACGCCCATTTTCGAGAGACCCAATTTTTATGCTACAATCAAATTTTTAATGACTTTTTTAAAATAATTTTTTTTTCGAATTTTCAGAAAAATTTTGTACCCACTGACCAAAATAATGACGTTAGGCTAAGTCAAAAAACAAATTAACTTGTTTAAATTAGTTTGACATGTATTAAAGTTGTATCAAAGACTTGTGGTGATATTTTCTGTCTAATGTTATACTCTGTCTATTGCATTTTCATGACCTGGAAAACGTTAGGTTTAAGTTTCTATGTATATTCCGGTCCTGAAATGAACAACGCTCTACCTACCTTTTTTCATTTTTAGCTTATAACATTTTGACTGGCAACATGATAATAGAACTGATTTTTTTTAATTAATATTACCTTCGTATTATTTATACATTATACATAATGTACCTATTCATACAGGTATTTTAGCTAAGACTCTTAGCATAATTCGGGGTTCATATTTGGCCAATACTGGCAAATTGGAAAATTAATTTATCTTTGGAAACAACTTATTCAAATTAATCTTTAGTTCCACTCTACGTCGTATAATTATTACATTTAGCTACAAATTATTTAATTAAATTGAATATCGAAAGTAAAGGTTTGGTAAAAATTATTTTTCATCATTATTTTTGATATTATGTTTGTTCTAGTTAGAGTCTTATTTATTGGTATAAAGACCTTTAGTTTCCCAATCTTGTTAAAATTATTATTTCTCAACAATTTTGAGAAAATGAAATATTATTTATGAATAATTTATTCATAGTAAAACTTAAAACAATAAAATATGATATAAAAGAAAACTCGGATTTTAAATCATTTACAGCAAACACTGTTTTTTCTTTTACAATGAAGAAATGCAAATGGCTAATGAAATCACTAAATCAGGATGTATTGAACACATCCTATAAAGCTATTATTGTCTTTAATAACTTACAAAGGAATCAATTACAGCAGATTTTTTCAACTTTATTATCAAGGAATAATAGATAAATGAATTAGTTCAAATAAAGTAGTTACACAATAATGTTCTCATGCAAGAAATAACAAAAAACTTTGTTCATTTTTTTAAGTTTCATTTTTTCATATCACTTAAAAACATGTTGCGGATGTTAAGAGGGTATAGAGCCCAACAACAAGCAAAAATTGCTATAAAATTTACCCTTTGATGACGTCGAGATAAAATACCATAAAGCCAGTCCCAAAAAAAATGTAACTAAACATTACAATATGTTAGTATTGTAGGCAATTGAATTTGATTTATTGATTAATGTCGCATTTGTAATATTATTGTCTAAAAAGCCGCTTAGATGCTTCAATTCTAATACTATGATTATTTATATCATTTTTTTTTCTTGATATTATCCCCTTGATAAAAACGTTTGAATAAGTTTCCAAAGTGGCCCAATTTATTTTTGCAATATTTGCAAAAAGTTAATAATTATGTTACAAATACTGTAAGAGATAAAGGGTTTCTTCTAAATCATGACATTTTCGCGCCCTAGTACCCTAAATATCGCAAAGAGCAATAATAATACGGCATGCTAAATAAGGTTTTAAATAGATAATAAAATCAAAGTTATCACTGTGTTTTGAAAATTCATTTTGTGAAAACTCTTTCTAGCAAAGCGACAGACGATGTCATGCCAGGAAAAGCTGGCAAATGCATTTAGCTACTTACGTATTTAAAAGTTATAATCAATTTAGATTTTCAAATGGTTCATAACTTATTAAATACAATTGAAATGTTTCAATGAATTTTCTACTCTTAACTAGTTTTAACCATAATTTCATCTGTCATACCCAATTGATAAGCTATTTTTATTTTTCATTAAATATTTTCAAAAATCAGTCAATACAATTTTTTTTGGAGAGAAATAATTTCATATTGCTATCACGAGAGCAGCTGGGACAGAAGAATAACATAACAAAAGGTCTTATTGAGCAAATCAGTATGAGCCCAGAATAATGAAAATTTACACTAGATTTGTAGTATTATTAAAAACTGTAAAATTTATTTGTAAAGCATTAATGCGGTTAAACTGGAAAAAAAGAATTATAGATTAAAAAACTCTCAACTCGATAAAATACTTTAACATATGTCAAACAAATTGTTCTTTCCTCAGTTCTTGTTCAATTTGTGAATTTTTAATAATATATTCACTTTTATTAAGCTATTACTTGAATGTATTTATTTACTAATGCCATGAATTAAATTTTGTTCGTCACATCTTTAATCTCGTTCACTGCTTTGTTTTTATTCGTTTTAACCACAAAGTCAATGATTTTTATTTCTAGATAGAATATAACCTCTGTACAAAATACTAGTCAAAGAACATTTTCATTTATTTAGATATAGATATGAATTAGACCTATTTTCTATTTAAATAAGGAATTAAAACACATGGAAACTAAAAATATATTTTTTCTTTTATTAGTTAAGTGTTGTTATAGTATATCGTGCTGTTTCTAGTAAAAACAATTTTTTTAATTGAACATTAAGCCAACACAATCAATATACTGAGGCGTGGCAGGTTCATTTACCTTTTTGGTGAGCTGATTGGCAAGTTGTAACGTACCTTCGGATGTATTAAAGTGGTTGTTTTATTAATGCAATCTATAAAGGATTTGAAAATCCAATGTTTCTTCCAATTAATGATTACTTGGATGATTTATGATTTATGAATTAATAATTATTCCAATGATTGGTCCAATTAATCTATAATGATAAAACTAAATCAATGTCTTAGTTTTTAATGCAATGGTGAATTGTAAAAAGGCAAAGACCTTAGTGATAAAAAACAATTTATTGAAAAATTTCAGCACATCATAAAAATGTAGTTTTACTTTTTCGAAGATTTTTTTATTTTAATTAAGCTTTTCTCTGCATGTAACTGCTTATGTAATGACCTTCCAGCAAAGGTACCTCTATTACAACCTTTTTATAGCGCCAGTGTTTTTATCTACCATCACCTTGTCTGTTTCATTTTTTAATCACAAAACAAATGGTCTCCATATGCAGTTAAGACTATAGTATCCTTACAAATTACTTTAACGATACCAAAGGTATTATAACATAAGGCTGCTGCAAGTAGTCACTTTGAATGCAAACGTAATAATAAAATTATATTATTTTGTATATCGTGCTGATTCTAGTAAAAACAAGTTATTAATTTTTCACTATTATAAGATTGTAAAGTTACAATGGATGTGTTTGTTTGATTTTGTTACCATTTGGGTTATTATGATTTCCATGTTCTGAGGTTTTTTGCTCAAAAGTTATATTTTGTATGGGAGATTCTTTTTTTTATTTATAGTATAGTATAGTATAGGATAGTGTAGTATAGTATAGTATTATACTATAGCATAGTAAAGTATAGTATAGGATAGGATAGTATAGTATAGTATCAAAGTAATAATAATAAATAGTATATCATGCTGATTCTAGTAAAAACAATTTCATCATTTGAGAGTATCATTAGATTTTTAATGGGTTTTTTAATTTAATTACTATTTTTGACCTGATATTTTTTGGTTCAAACTAAGGTGGTTAAAATGCATTTGTTTATAATCCGGTAGAGATGAAGCCTCAGGGACAGGGTCATAAAATGAATATCTTTTAGCTATCAGGGTTTATTGTCAAAAATTTCAAACAACAAAAAATACAGAAAAATTATCATTCTCCCTTTCGATAATATTTTTTTTGAAAATGAGGTCATCTATTTTATGATACATATACATATTTGTGCAATTTGAAAGCATCAAAAACTACGGGAATTAACTATGACTGATATAAAAAATGACGGCTATCAAAAAATATAACAATATTAAGTTTTTATTAAAAGTGAATTTTAAACATAAAATGAATAAACGTGTGCTGTTAGAAAAAAAGGTTAAGGCAAGGACTTTAGTTTTTATCAAAATAGCGAAAATCTTCACGAAGAATTGGACTATTTATTATCTGCTGAACTAAAAATTTAGATGTTGATCAAATAACACACTCTTAAGATAAAATAATTTCTGTTGGTGGTAATAGCTTTATTCTAAGTCCTTTGCTAAGAATCTTTTTAAAAAAAATCGATTGTATCCATATCCTCTACTGATTAAAAATAAAAACTTAACCCAAAGGAAATTTTGAGAAATCTGTCATAATGTTATCACTTTTGGAATTGATAAAAAATTACAATTACAGTATAATAGTTTTTGTTTCGACTCACACGAGTTACAATTATAGTCGATCGAAAGAGGAGGAGATAAGCTGCATATAAAGAGATTTTTTTTTTTACCTCAAAAGCATATAACTATAAATAAAAGCATTCATAAAAAGTGACAACAACAAGTCTATATATATATATAGAAATCGAGACAAATTAATCTTAATAAAGTTATATCTATTAGTTCACATACATATATATATAATATATCTTTAATAATTTCAACGGTGATATAATCCGAAAAACTTGATTACTATCGAAGATAAAAAACGGTTTTTGAAATTATTATTACTTGGGAAAGAAATGAAATTCTAAAGACAAAAGTTTCAACAAGTTACATCAAGATTTTATCATAAAAGATATGCACAGGATATAAAACTATCAGTAATGTAGCAGGCAACGATGTGTTAATGTTAAGCTAATGTAACGAAAAAACTCTTGTTAATAAAATAATTACTAAGATGGAAGTTGGAAACTTGATATGACCTACTGCATTAAACATATTTTAAAAACTAAAAGTTGTATGCATAAAATCTATAAATGTTTACATGGCCACTTCAAACTTAGATTCCAATTAGTATGTATTTTTAATTTGAATTATTTTTCAATCAACTGACGTCAAAACATTCATCGATTATCAAATAGCAATTAAGTTACCAGAAATGGCTCTTATTGGTAAAGCCGGCATTTTTTTACCAATGCAGCATATTAATAAAACTAATTATTCATTATATCGTCAAAGTAAAGAAACCAATAGCAAACTATCAAACAAATTATTCAGTACTTCTTATAAGAATGATAACACTAGAGTTAGTTCAGTTAAGTTTCAGAGCAACGACAATTCAGGAAGATTAGACATCGGTTACAGTAATAATATACAAAAATCTCAAACATTTCCAAGAGGAGGAAATAGTATCGATAAAAGAAAAACCAAATCATTGTTTCGAGGATTCTCGTGTAACTTCAAAGATAGATTAAACATCAAGTATTGGAAAAGAAGGGTCAGTAAAAGAAGTAGTCAAAAACTTTGTAGTCAGAAAGAAAATTTATTAAATGAAGGATTAAATATAGATCAAAAGCACTATGGATTTAAAGACACTAGAAACGAAAACCTAGATATTACTAATTCTTCTGAAATCTTAGTTCATAGACAATATAGAACTAACAATTCTGAGTTGACAAACAGTAACTTTGATATCTCTAATACAGAAACTGATATCATAGCATTAAAAAAAAAACATACAGTGAAACGAAATCAATCGAAGAAAACATCGGTTTTTCAGCTACAACAGCCATTCCAACAAGAAGACAAAAACATGTTTTATCATTTAGCAAAAATACATTACCTCAACACCGATATTTCAAAATGTTCTCAAAAACAATTCGAAAACGAAGATATATCAATGGGAAAAGGAAGACGTTCTAGATCTTCCTCTACCACTATCTTTCGACCAGATGTTATCAAAGAGCGTTTAAATATCCAATCTAGGTATAAAAGGTCTAAATCATTTACCTCACTTGAATATAATAATGGAGATCATAGTCAAGATAACAATCTTATGAATGCAGCTTCTTCATTGAATTTACTCAGGCATGACAGCAACAAACGGTTGGACAGTTATAATAAAGATTCTAAACATGAATGCAAAGATAATAAAGCAAAAACATCTGTTCCTAAATTCAATGTTTTAATAGAAGAGTTTGAACCCTGTGAAAATGCAGTTGAAAAATGTAGCACACAAAACAAAA
>JAUELD010084070.1:0-20079 GCA_031471615.1 Aglantha digitale | reverse complement strand
ACATGGTATTTATCGTATCCTATTCTACATGCAATAAAATGTCTTCTTTCAGTCATATTTTTTACGCTTGCATTTAAAAGTAAATTCATATTTGAAATTCTTTGTTTTAACCTCCCTGTTTTAATCAACTAAAACAATAACAAAATAAAAAATGTTGCGACAACAACAACATATGCAAAGAAAACGTTAAAAATAAATTAAAAACATTAACAATAGACACATATTGTGCAGTTTATAAAAACAAAAACTTTATGCTGGTATGATTGGTTCAAATAAATACTTGATATCATACTTGTATGACATATTGTTTCACAGTATACTATCAGGATAGTTTCGCCTTTTCTTTTTACACTATATGTAGCATATATTGTGCAGGGTTCCTTTAATTATAAAAAGCCATCCTGTAAAATAAATTTATGCTTGGTAGGCTCTGTATAGTTCTAGCCCGCTGTACATGCATATACCATCTATAAACTAAAAACTAAACGATATGAAAAATATTTTTGTAACTACATCTGTTAAAATGCAAAAATCACGAACTCTTGAATACTTAAATATCATTTTTATTTGTATGCATTAGCTCATCGGGACCCTTTAAAATAAAATTCATATAGCTAGCTATATGTCTTTATGAAATCAAAAGCGAATATATAGATACATACAACTTTTAGGAAACATATTTTTTGTTCCCATAACTATATTCGTATTACATAATGGCGCAATTACGTTATGCGTATCTTAATCCTAACAGTGCTGTTTAAACACTCAAAATATTCTAGTTAATTATGCATGAGGTAGTGAAAATAAAAGTACTAACTGAAACGCGTAGTTTGGCAAGGAAGTGTTAAAAATATTGAATATTGAAAAAAATATACTGTTTGCTGAAAATTGTTTCAAACTAAGCTATAATTTATGAGAAAGGATACGAGCTACTCACCTACTGATGAAATTTAAAAAAAGTTAACTATTAAAACATTCAACTATTTGTAAACAAAGCTATCATTTTTATAAAAAATATATGACTGTATGTAACTCAACTGTCTTGAATTATTATTTTTTCTACATTTTTTTGTAAATTTTTTTTTTATTTTGTGATAGTAACATTTAAGATGTCGTACTGTGATTTAAACTACGAAATAATTCTTTCGACCCACAAAAATATGTATAACAATGTTCATAACAAAGCAAATCAACTGGTTGCTAGTTATAGAATCAACCTGCTGACAATTACAAAGATAAATTGTAAATATTGTTCTCACCAGACTTTCAAGAAACAAAAACAGATAATGGATACAGTCCTAAAATGCTAACAAGGACAATATGTTGTCAGCAAATAAAATAAGAGCATTTCCTATTCATATAGGCATGATAAGTGATTATATCGTCTTATGTAAACTCCGCCTAAGATTTATTTTAAGCTACGAACTACGAACTTTAAGAATATAAAATATAGACAACAAATCTTATAAAACAACAAATATTCGAACGTCATTTCGAACTTTCTAAAATGGTAAATTGAAAAAGAAGAAATTTCATTTCAAACACAACAATTTACATATTTTCATATTTACATATTTACATATATAAAAAGGAAAAATAATACAAACTATGAGGAAAATATATACTTTAAAAACCTTTAATTTTTAAAAAATAAGAGCTTGTGATACTATATATTGATGGGCTCGCCAAATATAAAATCTATAAGAGCCTATAAAGCCTTGGTGCTCATTAGATTAAACTTAAGCTTGCAAAGATTTCTTTAAGATTTCCAAAATGTATAACAGTTTAGTGAAAATAAAGTGAGATGAAATTAAATTAAAATTAAAGACACAAAGAAGATTTTTACTGTGGCAAAACAGTCAAAGTTGTAAAAACCATTGGGTTGGATGAAATGTTGATTGCAAAGTTAGGTGTAATGCGTTGTTAACGGTAATATTTGTCGAAATGTGATTGAGGTGATCTTGTTACAGAGTGTGGAGTCAGATTCGTATAATTAAGTTAATTTCTAATGAATCTCACACGATCTCGCATACATTATTATCTAGACGTTCTATCTAGAACAAAAATATTTTTGATAAAATTACCTCAGTTGCCACTCGTTATGACGTCATTCGAAAAATAATGTATAATATAATACGAGGTGTTTAATATAATATAATTAGCGTAAGGATCTTCCATTTTGAACTTTTTTAATATTGAAAATTATGAATAATAAATATCATATTCGGATTCCAAGTGCAGATTTAAGTTCACATATAAATTTGTATTAATTTAGGAAAAGTAGAAAAATTGCTATAGCAGTATAAAAATTATGTTTGAGATGATTTTTATGTTATTAATATGCTGCTCTTAGTAAGAAATAGAGTAAGTAAGAAGGGGTAAGAATTTTTTCTGCTGTTAATTCCTATCAAAATCATGTAATCTACGATGTCTGTAACTTTTGTACTGGTTATCAAACCTTATTGAAACTTTAAGGCCTGGCTTCTTTTTTGACGAGGATTTCGAAAATGGAATTCATTTTTTCCGATATTAAAGCTTAAAAATCCATGGCGGATGCTTACGGTAAAGAGGTTTATTATTACTTTATGTCATTTCGATATATCAACAAAATTATTAGCCCTTTATACTTTGGTTAACTCCTTTCACTGAAAAGTATCACTCATTTCTTTATATTATTTCGATTTATTAACAAAGTCTTGAGGACTTTTTTTACTTTGTTTTAGCAACTTGTTTTTCAATTAAGTCACAATTAAGTCATAAAATGATTTCTGAGCGAAGCAATTACAAAACTTAGGAGAAAATGTATAAAACATGTACAAGGCTTGTTATTTTACTTGCTTAAATTACTAAAGAAATCTGTTAACACGAACATGCTTTTTACTCGCTTCAGAAAAAACTACATAGGAGTTGCTGTTTTATAACTTGCACATAAACTATCTTAAGCTTTCTAGTTAATGCTCCGTGTAACGTCCCTTTCTTATTTTTGTTTTAATTTTCTTCAACATAATTAGATAAGTAACTTACAATCCCGGACAAAAATAAGTAGACAAATGAATTATAAAGAATCTTGAACTTGATAGAAAGTTCATGAATTTAAACTGCTTCCAGTGACAGGTTTCTTGCTGCGAAATACCATTGTTATGATTTTTAAATTGATAAAAATTTCTTATTAAAACATATTTTCAGCCATTTTCACTTTTAATGCTCTAACTCATTAATGCTGAATTTAATAAAGTCGGGAGTGCTGAAGAAAACTACATTGATTGGGGGAGGGTTTTTGGATTTACACTTGGTTTCTTAGTTCTAACAATTTGTCTACTTTTATTCTGTACATGATTGTCTATATATTCAATGCAACTCATTGGTTCTTAGTTTTTTAGATACCCAGATATTATAGAAGTACTATATGTAAAGCTACTGCATGTTTAATATATCTATAAAATATTTGTATTAAGATAAAACTAGCTTGAATTATTAGCTAACAATTACTTACCAGAAAAGCATCGAAACTGAGAAATGATCGAAAGTAACTTGTTTCCTTTTTATGTTTTTTTCTTATCATATAGCTACGATTTTAATTTTTATAAAGTTCAGGGTCTTAAATTATTCATTTGTGAAATTATTTAATAACTAGCTTAATAATAGCTGTATGAGATTTTTTTACTAAAGCCAGATGGAAAATTAAATAAAAAAACTTTATATGGCACCATGGATATATTGCATTGCATTCCATTGTATATAATGTTTTTTGATTTTCATAACTTGATTTGATAAAGAAGGAAAATAAAAGTTTTAAAATCACAATAAAAAAGAAAATCGCAGCTACCCTTAAATTCCCTAGTTATTGTAATGTTCGGTAATAAGTCTAAATAACTGAAATTCTTAAAACTGAAAATCTCTACGCCCACTGAAACAACCAGAAAAAGACCAAACCCAAAAAAATTCATCTAATGTGTTCTCAGTGTAACTTTTGTTATTGGAAAAGCCTGCAACATTTTTAAAGATAAATTCAAACATAAAAATATTTTTTACTTTCTCCGAAATTCATAAATATTTGACTTGTTTTTGTCAAATTACTAACTTGCTGACCAGCTTGTACATGATAATTAGCTTTACAGGCAAAAGAAAATTCAAAGTAAAGGAGAACTTCTGATAACAAATCACATTAATATGACGCTTGTCAACAACAACTTATACCGTTCTAGAAGATCTTTCGAGTAAATATTTCAGAGATATTTCGGTATGGTATGGTTAATACAATATGTTTGACGTATTAAAAATTCATCTTTTATTAGAAAATTAGATATGTTATCTTTTCTAATAGTTTTAAAAAATCTAAGCCTGGAAACCACTCTCAGGGGGTAAAAGAAATGATAAAGAGATATAAAAAATTAATCAATCGTTTTCGAGACGATAAATCTTATATAAGTTTAACCGCAACTATCCTTGTGGTTCTTCAAAAAATGATTTTCAAATTTTTGAAATTCGTTTTAGTTTTCGATCAGGAATTTAAATATCTTTTTCGTTTTTTCTTAATTTTATATTTAAAATAAAGTCAAAATGACGGGTGGAACTGACGTGTATTTTTTATGTGTTTGTTCATAGCTTTGAGAATAGGTATTCACAAACGTTATATTGCTGCGTTTTTTATAAACATACTTATACCTACTTAATTGGATGGTAAATACATAAAGTTTGTTTTGTAATACATCCAATCTACCCTATAATATTCTTGAATGAACCAATTCATGTATAAATACCAAATATCTATGAAAAGACTTCTAGCTAAATAGTTGTTCAGCTTTATTATCGAGGTTTTGATTATTTCCATTAAACCTAATTTACGATACTAGCATTAGCAAATCGGTAGAAATCCTTAATATAAAGAGCTGCTTTTGAGATTTCAAGAGTTCTGAGAATTGCTCTTTCCACCGTCTCTCAATCAATATTTTTATATTTCGATACATGGAAGCTATTGTTTTTAATTCAATAGACGCAAAATTATTTAATCTTCACTATGCTATAAACACATAAACTTGCAACTTCAGTCTTCAAAAAATGATGAAACACACCAGAGCCATTATAGTTACATTGTTTTGACTGGCCTTAATAAGATTTCAAACTTTTTCCAAAAAAAAAAAAGAATCTCGTATTTTATAAAATAGTTTTTACAAAACAATTTTTTGAATGAAAAGTTTCTTAACTCTTCATTTTTAAATGCGTATACATTAAAGATATCTAATTAACTAACTATGTAAAAAAAAGTTGCTCTTGGAAAAAGTAAAGATTTATTATAGAGCAATGTTGAAATAACAACACTAGCATTGAGCACTAGCATCTCAGTATAAATAGGGTCAACGCTTATGCAGCTGTACCAATCTGTTTGATAACCGCTTAGAATATTAACGGAATATTAATATTCATATTTCAACCAGTGCAATAAAATAAAAGAAAGTTCTGTCTAATTAATATAAAGAGCTATACAAAATATAGCTTCCTCAGTATAAGTAAAGCAATCTAGCGAGGTGGCTCAATGTTCAAAAAAATGAGACAGTCGGACAATAGTATGAAACATTGTCCATGGGCTCCTAACATGATGTAGATGAAAAAAAAAAAATCAAATTGGGGCATGATGTAGACTCCATAACGAGATTGAATATTGACTCATAAACAAAAGCAAATATATTTATAAAATAAATCACTCATCATCATTGCTTGCTTTTTTCAACTGTTTCAACAAATTTATCTAAATCTTTTTTCAAAGTATTTATAAGAACATCAGCACCATATTTTCTCTGTCTTTTAAGGTCGGTCCGTATATATTTAAAATTATTCAACGAAAAACCCTTGTTTCTAAATTTAAATTTTTCATTGATAAACATATGATTTTTTTCGATAGGAAACCCAATAGAATTCAAAGATGGTCTTATCAAAAATTATCTCTACATCTGCTGTTATTAAATTTGATTGTCGCTAACTGAAGCGTTAGGGTTTATGATAATCGATAAGATTCTTCTATTTTAGATCAACCACATTTATTCTCATTCGAAGTGGATCAGAAATAACACAAGAAACAAAAATAAACTAAAGAAACGATGGTATTTGATTTTGAATTAGAAAATAAAGAAATCTTTCAAAATTCAACACATTTGAATATTATTATTTTGAATATCATAGCATAAACCTTACTTGTTAGTTGTTACAATATGTTAGACCAAATAATTGATGATTTTCTCAAATAAAAAGATCGTCAAGGTGCAGTGAGACGAAATTCGCTGATGGAGAAGAATATACTCTTTGAAATCAGTTTGACTAAGTGTAAGTATATTGAAGTTGTCTACTGATTACAGATTGAAAACTAACTGACTGTCTGACAATACAAAATAAAGTTGGTTAGAGATTACAGATAAACTGACTGATTATGAATAAAATTTTTTTTCGCTGATTACAGATACAAGACTAACCGACTGCGACTAAAAATGTAAATATATCAAAATAATGATAAAAACTTACTGTACGTGAAATATAGCATTTACTCACTGATAACTTAAAAACAATAAGTATATTACAAACACATTTGTCTCTTCATATGAATCGGTTGTTGAATTTTAAACCATTTTAAAGATCAAAATAGTTTTTCTTAAAATAGAACTGTAATTATTACAACTCTGTTTTTGAGAGAAAGCAATTCTCAAATTGCTATTAAAACTAATATAATGGCTTCTTTTCGAGTCAGGATAAAGCTAGTGATAAAGAGTATATACACTCAAAGTAAAGTTCTTTTTCGTTTTCGATAAAGAAATGATTACGATGTAGAATGTAATCGCTGGTAATCTTTTGCGAAAAACTTGGTAACGATGAATAACAATACACGTTCCGTGGTATTCGCTTCGGAATTTTCCATCGTAGTGAGCAGACTAGTAATAACATCTCTTAGAGGTGAAGTTAACACAGCTAAAATATAAGCTTACCACTAGAGCAACGCTGTTTCAAAGAGCAAAGTTGTCATAATATAGAATGCTACCCACGACGGGAATGCTTATATAAATAATGGGTGTACCAGGTTTTTGACAAACCCAATTTCTCAGTTGAGAAATATCAAACGACGATCAGATACAGGCGTGGTATCAATTAAAAGGTAAAATCTGCCAACAGAAAAAGATAAAAATCTTTCTGAATGGTTTCGACATTTTTCATTTATATGCTTTATAATAATAACGATGTCTGCTATGTGTGTAATTAATAATAATTGTTCTCTTAAAAAATTATTCGTATTATTATTATAGAAAAGCCATGGTTCATTAAACCATGGCTTTTCTATAATAATAATACGAATAATTTTTCCTTTAATTAAAGCTACTTTAGTGAATGATTATCCTGTTATTGAACATACACCAATTAATAAGTGGCTGTGAATATACAAAATCCTTCGGGTTATCTGGACACCGGAACACTAAGTTACGCCAGGCCCAAAAGGCGCCGGTCTAAATTAGCTGGGCGTATCCGCATTAGCTAGATACATAACATACGTTAAATATAGTACATATAATTCAACTACAACAGCCACACGTTTATATTTTTCTCTTCCTAATAATTTAAAATTTTTCTTGGATAATCTTTTATAAGATCTGAAAATCTACAAATCAAAAGAACTTGAAACTGAGTTAACATAAATAAATGATCCTTAAAATGTTCTTGTAGGCTGTATATACAGACATCCAATAATGTCAATCTAAGACTTTGATGAATCTTACTTCTAATCTTACTTGAATAAGATTAGAAAGAAAATCTATTAAAATTATTTTCACCAACTCTCGTCTCACTTTCATTCAGTATTTCTTTGCTCTATATTGTTATTCCATCTAGAATTACTAGTTCATTGATAATATTTTTTCTAAAACCAGAAGTGCTGAAATTTAAGCTGGTAATTTAACAGTCAGTCAAAAATTGTCAAAAATTTGTTTAAGTTGTCGTTAAGACCTGCAATATTTCTCGAGAGTAGTATTTTTACAAAAATTGGCAACACACTATGTAGCTATATAAACACTTAACAAATTAAATAGAAGTAATACAGCAGAGAATTAAAAAGATATAGTTCCTTTCGTTCGAATTTCCATGATCGCAACTATGGTGACAAAAGGATACTCTTGAACAACATAACTTAGGATTTGAGGTGGATCGGGTTATCGGGTTATAATTAGTCTTGCGCTTAAAAGTTTAGTCTTTTATCATAAATTTCACTTTAACTATGAAACTTATTATTGACTTACATTTGTTTGTTGGTTTATAACAAATAGTAACAATATCAAGTTAATTATGACTGTGTGTAAATATGCGTTAAAGAATAAAAACAATAATTCATAAAAAAAGTATAAGTTAATAGGTACTATCTTTAAGTATGCATACCACTCACTAAACCGAAGTCTTTGCGTCTCCTTCCCGTGAATCGCCCATGTCGACCCCCCCCCCACCCAGGTTTTTTTCTTTATTTATAGCAAAGCTTTTTATTATTGTATTATTCTCCATCTATTATGTTTCAGGAACTGTTATGTTTCCTTATCTATGCTATTTTTTTTTTAAGTTATATCATATATTGGGGAACAAAGTATTAGTTAACTACTATAATAATTTATTTATAGTTTCGAAAGCGCACGCCAAAGCTACATTAAAAAAATCATGCAGAGGGTAAGTTAGCTTAATGAAGAAAAAGACTTACACCTAAGGTGGTCACTAGCACTAGGTAATGCTCTTTGAATGAGGTTCAATTTGGGATTCAATTTGCAGTAAATTATATCTTATTTTTTAATATACCAGGGGACAAATTGACGAGGAAATTCACTGGGGGATTCTCCGGACGGATCCACTATCGTTCTGAGTATCCTTAAAAGTTCATTCAATTATTGATATTTTTTTGATAAAGATTTTTTAGGTTTCAGAAAAAGAAAGAGATTGGACCAAAGCTAAATGTACATTCATAATGAAAGGTATGGTTCACTTCTAAAATAAGTTAAGTTATTCTATTTGCATTTTGATTGATTAATATATCCTACAAATGTACCTACATGATAATTTTTACATAATAAACCGAGAATAGTCTGTATAATCAAGATCGTCTTGTATTGGGATTTGAGCAAAAGTTTATATTCTCAATATCTGTAGTGTAGTGTGTGTGTTACTTTCAAAAAACTATAAGGTCTCATTTTATAAAAACGACATAAGGTATGGTTGGTTTTCTTGATTAATTAAGTATAAGTAAAACTAAACTGTCGTGAAATAACATTGTTTAAATCCAGTGATGACATAAGGAGGTTTCTAACCCTAAGCTTTATTCCTTAGTACCCTTCAGTACGTTCATTATGATGATTTAGAAATTTCAAACAGGGGTTTCAAGTTTTAAAATTTCGGATAATCTCTCCAGAGCCATTATCAAAATAGATATTTTAGCTTCAACAAACAACGGATTGATAACCGTTTATATTTATAAAATTGTTTTAACTGACATACTCACAGTTTTTCTGCATGAAAACATTCACGTCTTTTGATGTCAAAGAAAAGGAAAGAAAACTTCGCTCTGTTTTAATTGCTGATTGCTTACAGGATGGTGAAAGTTTTTTCTATTTAATTATTTAAAAGTCTAAGTAACACTACAAAGAAAAAAAGGTTTAATCATTTTTTTAAATTTTTTCTTTTGCAAAATGATTTTGTTTTTCTCATTCGTAGTATATTTTATGGCAGCAGTTCAAACCAGGTAGGCTTCACGACTATTGTTTTAATTAGGTAGGTTTAATCAATGAAAAGAAATGGCCTTAATTTAACGAAAGCTAAAGAAACTTAATGGAGGCGTGTTGTGAAGATAATATAGCGTATGTGAAAGTGAGATACATAATTTTAACTTAAGTGTACGTAAGTTTTTTTAAAAATCTTTTTTTTTTATTTTTGGTTTCATACTACTTTCCAATTCTTTACACTTGAACTAAAAACTGTATCGGTAAGATTTTTATCGGGGCTAATATTTCTAAAAGTATTTTCTACGTGCGTTGTAGCTTTTTATCAATTATTAAAATAAATAGAAAAAATTAAAAATTGAAATCATAAAAGTATGCTATGAAAAGCGAAATGGAAAAAAAATAAAAAAAGCGCAGTTAAAGAGAACGAAGAAAAAGAACAAAACCTATTGGATAGCATTTGATCGCCATTATTCCTTCTTATTAATTTATCACGTTTAAACTTTAGAACAAAAGCACTCCAAAACAACACACGATCGATTCGCAATAAATAACAATAAATAACAAAAAACGGATGGGTTACCCGTATGCAAAAACATATGTTAAATATTTTTCGAAAAAACTTTAAGACTTGTATATGAAAATTATAAATATGTTATAATAATATATATCTAATTTTTAGTGACATGTCAATGAAAGATTAGTCTTTTTTAGTTCATCATCATAGATTATTGATTTCTAAGAATCACCTATAAATCATTTTGACTCGCTTTTGATAGGGAGTAATTGTACAACTTGATCGAATAAAAAGTTGCTAATACCATCTGTCAATGCTGTACTTAAAGGTCGAAACTCCTAACAACATTTTAGAGCAATCGTCTGGAACTCTATCCCCAATGAAATCAGAAATTCTGAAGCATTTGATTCATTTAAATACAAAATAAAAACATGGAAACTAAGAAACTGTCTATGTTGTTTATATTTTCCGTATTGGGAGGAGGGTTCAAAGAGCTTTTTTTTTAATAAAACATTTAATTGTGGTGCTATAAATTTCATTTTTTAAAAATTTATTAGGCTTTCAATTTGGAAAAAACTGTCTGGTTACCATGGTGGCAAAATGGGCCCTGTATTTTTATAGATACAAAAAAATAATTGTTTATGGTCAAATTTACCAGCCGTTTTGAGTTAATATAAAGATCATTCACATGACTACATATTATTTATTAAGAATAACTACCAAAATATCAGTTTTCAGTAAGATTTACAGGTGCATGTGAAGTTGAGTAATTTTAGGGAAAAGCAAATTGAAGCTCATCTTTTAGTTGAGATTTATCTAAGAAATTGTACAGTCAACTATTCATGAGTTTTAACATATGGTAAAGGTGAGATTAGTCAATAGTTTAAAACATCTAATTTTGAATTGTTTTGATGAAGTGGTTTAGTTTTGGGTAGAACACCACACCACTGCTAAACTAGATATACTAAAAAAACATGTAAAAAGTATACCATTGCGCAAAAAGTTATTAGCTATTACATTCTATATCGTAAACTATTCTTTATCGAAAACGAAAAATAATTTTATTTTGAGTGTATATATTCTTTATCACTAGCTCTATCATGACTCGAAGAGAAGCCATTACTTGATAGAACTGAAATTCCAGAAAGTTTTATCATTATTTTGATATATTTATATTTTTAGATAGTCGGTTAGTATGGTATCTATAATTAGCCAAAATATTTTATATTCAGTTCAATCAGTTTATCTGTAATCTCTAACCAACTGTATTTTGTATTGTCGGACAGTCAGTTAGTTTTCAATCTGTAATCAGTAGACAACTTCAATATACTTACACTTAGTCAAACTGATTTCCCATTAAACAAAAAAAAGAGTATATTCTTCTCCATCAGCGAATTTCGTCTCACTGCACCTTGACGATCTTTTTATTTGAGAAAAAACATTAATTATTTGGTCTAACATATTGTAACAACTAACAAGTAAGGTTTATGCTATGATATTCAAAATAATAATATTCAAATGTGTTGAATTTTGAAAGATTTCTTTATTTTCTAATTTAAAATCAAATACCATCGTTTCTTTCTTTTTGTTTCTTGTGTTATTTCTGATTAATTTTGCATGATATTTGATGAGACCATCTTTGAATTCTATTGGGTTTCCTATCGAAAAAACTCATATCTTTTTCAATGAAAGCTTTACATTTACAAACAATTTCGTTGATAATTTTAAATACATACGGACCTTAAAAGACAGAGAAAATAAGATGGTGAAGTTCTTATAAATAGTTTTAAATAAAGATTTAAATAAAGTTGTTGAAAAAAATGAAAAAAGTAGGCAAGGACTAGACGATGAGTTATTTATTTTATTATTAATTTATTTGTTTTTTTTATAAATCAATAATTAATCTCTTTATGGAGTCTAGAACATGCCTCAAATATTTTTTTTTCATCTACATCATTAATGTAATACCTTTACAAAATTTTTCTGATAAATTTTTCAACTCAAAGTTTTGTAATTCAGAAAAAAGAACCATTATTTGCTGTGTTTGTTCTATCAAAATATTCTAAGTTTGTTCTTATTTCTTTCCTTATGCCAATTTTTATTTTTGTTGTCTTTTTTTATTTACTAATCTTGTTTTGTTTCTTTTTATTCTGATATAAATTACGTATCTCAAAAAATAAATAATTCTTCAAGCTGTATATAAGAATGTATATTTGAAAATCACTTTTTATTTAATGCTACTAACACTATTTGCTGTGTTTGAACATGGTTTACACTTCCAAAATATATTAAGTTTGTTCTTATTTCTTTTATGTCAACAAATAGTAGTAGCGTTAGTGTGTTAGAAGTATTAAGCTCTAGAATAAATCTTGATTTTTTCTATAATGACTGTGAATTTAGGTTCATTATGTAGCTTGTTGCCTTAAAGACTTTATAAAAATATAAACGTATTTTCAATATGAGTTGCTAAGTAAAACATAGCATGTTTAAATTATTTTATTACTATCTTATTTCATTTTTAGTGTTCATAAAACAGCAGGACTTCTTCTTACCGTGTTATAATGGTTTTTTAGTAAAGAAAACATGGGAACATAAATACATTCTTCTCTAAAACAACCTTCTGTTCATGATGTTAAGTGTAAACAAACTAGAAACAGTTTAAAAGAATGTATGCAACGCATTTTAGTTAAGGATTTTAGCCTCTCAAACACTTTTTATACTATTAACGTTAATACATCCGTTCCATTATATTTCGGAAAATTAGAACTGAGAGGATGGTTTTGAACTAGCTTAGTTGAGCATAATGAATTTTCAATAGCTTATGCCTACACTATTGATGAGTTGTGTAAGAATGAGTTGTGTTAGAAAATATTAAAGATTATAAAAGACAGTGGTTTCTATTACATTATACTATAATACATATATTATAACTGTTTTCTTTAAAGTGTTAAATTAAAGGAAGCTATTTGAAAGTAATTCTTACAGCTATTTGACATTCAAAAGTATCTCTATATATTAACGACTTCAACCGATTCACCGATAGGGTAGACTGGATGTATTACAAAGCAAACTTTATTACCATTCAGTAAGGTATTTGGTTTTATAAACATAGTATTACTTTAGTGTGTTCTTATTCTAGCTGAAAACACACACCCATATATACACCTCTTCAGCATAACCATCCGGCATCATGGCATTTGAGTAACCTTTTTCTTAAATTTCTGAACTTACAGGGATATTTATATAATATGAGCCAATATATATACACGCTCTAAATTTTTAGAATTGCTTCAATTAACTTTCAATATCCGTATGTAATTAATTACAAAACTGAATATATTAATATATATAACGTGAAAAATACCGAAATACTTCTGAAATTTTTGGCCAAAAAAAGTCATTAAAATATATATTAATTTCGGAAAAAGTAAAAAAGATTTTTATGTTTGAATTTATCTTTAAAAATGTTGCAGGCTTTTCCAATAAACAAAAGTTACACTGAGAACACTTTAGATGATTTTTTTTGGGTTTGGTCTTTTTCTGGTTGTTTCAGTGGGCGAAGAGATAAAACAATAAGAATTTCAGTTATTTAGATTTATAACTGAACATAACAACAAATAGGAATTTAAGGGTAGCTACAATTTTATTTTTTATTGTGATTTTAAACTTTTATTTTCCTTCTTTATCAAATCAAGTTATAAAAATCAAAAAACATTATATACAATAGAATGCAATGCAATGCATCCGTGGTGCCATAAAAAGCGTGTTGCCATAAGGTTTGTTTTTATTTAATTTTCCAACGGATTTATTAAAAAAAAATACACCTAGCTATTAAATAATATTTCACTAATGAATAATTTAAGACCCTGAACTTTATAAAAATAAAATCGTAGCAATATGATAAGAAAAAGAAAATTTTCGATGACTTCTCAGTTTCGATGCTTTTCTGGTAAGTAATTGTCAGCTAATGTTTCAAGCTAGTTTTTTCTGAATACAAATATTTTAAAGATATATTATATTAAACATACATGTAGCTATTATTATAGTACTTCTATATTATCTGGGTATGTATAAAGACTTTATATTTGATCTAAATACGAATCAAAGAATTGTGATGAACTTATCTAAGTTACTTAACTAATTATGTTGAACAAAATTCAAACAAAAATAAGAAAGGGACGTTACACGGAGCATTAACTAGAAAGCTTAAGATAATTTATGTGCAAGTTATAAAACAGCAACTCCTATGCAGTTTTTCCTGAAGCGAGTAAAAAGCATGTTCGTGTTAACACATGCTTCTTTAGAATGCGTACACACATACTCTCACAAACACGGAACAATCCGTTTTACGGCTATTTTATAATAGGCTAGCCGGTGGCCCACCGTTGAACACCAAGTTAATTTTCAAAATAAGAGACAAAAAAACTATTTTTAAAGTAAACTATTTACTATATTTTTTTTGTCAATATTTTGTTATGATTTCTTTCAAAAAATTAACCTAATGCTATTTTTTACATTTTATAATAATCACAAGGGACCTAAAGGGACCTAACTTTATGATGACATTAATGTCATTAAAAATAAAATTGTTTCTTATTTATCTTTATTTCTCTAGAGACCGTTATTTGTGTTTATAGATAAAATAAAAAACGATTTTTTAGTTAGTCTTCTTTCAAAAGTAAAATTGATTATTTTATGAAGCGAAACAAAACAAAACAAAATCTTTATGTTCTATCAAATAATTTTTCGTCTTTCTATTCTCCTTGTTTTACAGAATAATCAATGAAATTATCTATTTTATACCAAAGAAATGTATTTTCTTTAACACCCGTCGCCCAATTAAAGCTATAAACTGAAGAAAAAACGAAATAACAATGCTTCTTAAGATTGCGTACACACACTCACACACACGGACAAAATCCGGTTTACGGCTATTATAATATAGACTAGCCGATGACCAGGCGTCGAATGCAAGGTTTAATTATATTATTTAAAAAACCCACATAAAAGTATTAATATTTGTTTTTACTTTATTTTATTACATATAAGTTTTATACAAATAAAATAAAATAACCTATTCATTTATTTTCATTTCATAATTATCACAAGGGACATAAATTAAAGATATTATGTTATTAAAAACAAAAATTGTTTCATATTTTTTTTTCTTTAGGGATCGTTATTCGTGCGGCATAGTTTTTTATTTTTTAATTGATTTTTTATGAAGCGAAAAAAAAAACATATCTATTTTATAAGAAATAATATATATATTTTTAAACAATCCAAACATTCTATCAAATATTTTTTTTTCTTTCTATTCTTTATATTTTCAATAATAATCAATAATATAACCTATTTGTATCCTAATAAATACATTTTATTTAACCACCGTCACCCAACTAAATCTATAAACAAAAGAAAAAAACGAAATAACAATGCTTATTTAGAATGCGTGCACACACACTCTCACACGGGCAAAATCCGGTTTACGGCTATAATATAATAGACTAGCTGGTGACTCGGAGTCGAACGCCAGAACGTCGAATGTTATTTTAAAACTAATCGACATTTAAATCTCAATAGTTTTTTACCTGTTTTTTTTATTTTTTATGATTTATTTTTTACATTTCATAATGATCACAAGGGACATAACCTAATGATGTTATGGCATTAAAAATAAAAGATTTTCGTATTTGTCTTTTTTTTCTCTAGAGATCGTTATTCGTGCAGCTTAGTCCATTATTTTTAAAGATAGAATGGAAAAGGAGTTCGTTTTCTTTGAAAAAAAGTCTAATTGATTTTTTATGAAGTGAAAAAAAAATCATTAAATTCTATCCAATCATTTTTCGTCTTTCTATGTTTCTAATATTAATCAATGAAATTATCTATTTTATACCAAGTAATATCTATATATATTTTAACACCCGTCGCCCAATTAAATCTATAAACAAAAAACAACGAATAGCAATGCTTCTATAGAATGCGTACACACACACGGACAAAATCCGGTTTACGGCAATTATAATATAGATTTTCTATAATATAAAATGTTATAGCTTGTAGGAGCAAAAGAAGTATTACTTTTTATACTAATGTATATATAAGTATGTATAAGCTGTATATTCCCGTTGAAATAACGACTGACACTACCAAAAACAAAACCACCGCAACAAACACACTGCGACATAGCACTGCAACAAACACACCGCAACAAAAACACTACTACAAGCACACTGCGACAAACCAAGGTATTATATAGGTAAACCTGGTTGTAGTATAATACAATTTTTTAAAAAATCTTTAGAAATAGGTGCGTTGGACCGGAACTTTATTTACTTAAGATTTTAATTTGTTAAACAACCAATTAAATGTTTAATTTAAAAAAAATCAGGCAATGAAATTCTTAATAAAAATCATCAATCGTTATTTATTTTTTTAAACGTCAATGAGAATAAGGGATAAGCGCGCGGATTTCTTTTGCTGTATGTTTTTATTTTAATTTAATATCCTGAAACGAGAATTCAAAGGTAAATATTAAAAAATATTTATGAAACAAGCAAGTGAAGAAATTGTTAAAAACAAAAAAGGAAATAAGTCGTGAAAACCAAAATTTGTATTTGTATTAATAAGGATGGTGATAGTTTTTTATAACAATGATTATATTGGCTTAGAAGTAGTAGATATCCATAGGTACTTCTCAGGCTCACTCTCTGCTTTTCATTTGATTTCATATTCCGATGGCATCAAATAGTGAAAACAAAATAGACGTTGATTGAATTTTTATTCGATTTTCTTTATATGGTAACAAATCTTTCACTAAGTAGTTTTATATTTCGTTGGATTCGAAATATAATGTTGAATCTAAATTTGAAAAATAAATTAACCTTTCTGTATCAGTTCTGCATAATTGGAGATACAATGAATAAAAATATCAATCTTATCTCTAAACTTTCTTTATCTTATCTTTAAAATCTCTTGTGTAGAAAGTCCATGTTAAAATGTCATTGTATGGTAAGAAAAAAATTACTTCGGACAATTTTTGCTTGTAACAATACGGAAATTATAAATTTCTTATATTTTAGTTACAAACTAACAAATTTTATTCAAAGCAGTTTCTGATCCATAGCTACTCATTAGATCAAATTCAAAATTGATAAAAATGCAAAAAAAGATATAAAAAGGAAAACATAGAAAGAACAAAGCTATTTCACAGTATGTAAAAATATCAAATTATATTTCGCTACATTCGAATAATAAAAATGACAATTTTAAATAAGTCTGCTCGACGTAGATTCGAAGTGCCCGACGATAATTATTTTTTGTAACAAAAATAACATAATAAACTTTCTGATACTTTTTTTACCGAGTTTGTCCGCAGTTACCACCACAAATTAAAGATCCAGCTGCATGGCTTACAAACTTATTTAATAACTTTGATTGACATTTCAATTCATATTAAATCCATAGAAATCGATAGTTTGGTTTCTATACCGACGTTTCTCCAGCTATATCAATTTTTATATTTATGATCTCAGACGATTTCCTTTAGAATGAAAGGCCGTCTCTAAAATTCGGCGCGAAAAATAACAACATAGATAGAATTTCATTATTAAGCGAAACAAATAATAATTGAATATAAAATCAGAAACGAATACTTTCTGAGACATCCAGGGGTCTCTATAATATTCTTGGGCAAACACACTACAACAAACCCACTACGACAAAGTCACTGCAACAAATACACTGCGACAAACACAGTTTGTTAGCAGTAACACAGTTTGTCGCAGTGAGTTTGTTGCAGTGTGTTTGTCGCAGTTTGTTTGTTGCAGTGTTTTTGACGTAGTGTGTTTGTCGTAGTGAGTTTGTTTCAGTGTGTTTGTTGCAGTGGTTTTGCTTGTCGTAGTGTCAGCCAAACGGCATTTCAACATTATTTCAACGGCAATTCTATTCACACGGGTAGCGTGACATTATTGGGATTTTTTTCGCTAGATCTTTTCCCTATTTAAATCGCCTAGTAAACATATAGGAAAATCTAAAATAGTAGATAACATTGCAGTGTCAGAAAGTCTTTCATTTAAATAATCAAAATGGAAGTGACAAAGGCAACGTAAATAAAAATGTGGTGAATTATCAACACAAGGAAAAGTTTCACTGCCGACTCTATGGCCATATACAGCTCGTCTATAAATAAACACGCTTAGTCTGCTTGCACAAGAAAGTACCTTTTCTAGTATGACTTTTTTCTCTCTGGATTTCCTACGTTTACTTCGTATCTTCTAAACGATTCTTAAAACGTCAAATGTAACGACGAATAAATATATTTTGGTCAATGAAGTGGTTTAACGGGTTTGTAATCATCAGAAGGTTGAATTAAAAAGGTTTTGCCAATATTATAATCGCCAAATACAAGTAATACCTAACTTTAATAATACATGGAAAAACAACTTGAGCTAAACATAATTTTTGATGAGAGTTTGACTGAACCATCTATTTGTTCTAACATATTTAACAAAAACCTTAGTAAAAAATTAAAAAAGTATGTAGCACCCGCAACATAATTTTAGAACTATAAAATAAATGATTTTCGTATTAACAAATCTCACACATTAAACGAATACCTTTTTTTGAGACTATTTAAGAGCCTAAGTTTGAAGTAGCTTACCGTTTATAACGCACTATAATTAACTTAACAATGAACCTTTCATCTGTTTTTGTTTTTTTGAAAGTCTGGTGAGAAAAATATTTCTTATATATTTTCTTAAAATATTTCTTAGATATAACTTATCTTGGTTGACAGGTTGATGTATAACTAGAAACAAGCTGATTTGCTATGTTAAAAACATAGTTAGAGATATTTTTATGCGTCGAAAGAATTCTTCTTTAAATTAAAAACACAGTACGACATCTTAAATGTTACTATAATAAAAGAATTTTCTTTGGTAGAATTCATTTATTTGGTAAAGTTCGTATCCTTTATTATAAAATATGAGTCTGCAACTATAGCTATTGTTTAATATATTTATTTTTCATTTTTCTGTATAATTTTAACACCAAACTGTGCGTTACCACGAGCAACTTTATTTCCACTTCCTTATGCATAATTAACTAGCATGTTTTGAGTGTTTAAATAACACTGTTAAGATTAGAAATTGAGCATACGAAAAGATATGCATAGCCAATTATGAAGAACTCATTTATAAGAATATAGTTATGTGGGAACAAAAAATATGTTTCCTACCAGTTGTATTCCGCTTTTTACATATATATATATATATTCCTGTTTGATTACATATAGACATATAGCTATATGAATTGTGCTTTAAATGGTACAGATAAGCTAATGCATAGTGTATTCATATAGTGTGTTTAATATTCAAGAACCGTTAGGTTTAGTGTTGTTTGTTTTATAGTTTTTAAAAGATATGTGTATGTCCAGCAGGCTAAAAATATACAGAGCCAAATATTAATACAGTATAACAATATACTACATTTAGTCTAGAAAGGAAACACGAAACTGTGCTATAGTATACTGTAAAAATAATATACAATACAAGTTATAGCAAGTTTTTATTTGAGCCAATCAGCTTTACCTTTATATAGTTTTTGTTTTAATAAACTGCATCATATGTGTCTATTTTTTTTTATTTTTTAACGTTTTCTTTGCATATGTTGTTGTTGTCACAACATTTTTTTTTTGTTATTGTTTTAGTTGATTAAAACAGGGAGGTTAAAACAAAGAATTCCAGATATGAATTTACTCTTAAATGCAAGCGTAAAAAATATGACTGAAAGAAGACATTTTATTGCATGTAGAATAGGATACGATAAATACCATGT
>JAUELD010083737.1:25448-36193 GCA_031471615.1 Aglantha digitale | reverse complement strand
AAATCCAGTGTTTGGTGCTTGATTTCCAATAAATCCTCCTGTTAAAGATTAGATAAATTGTATAGCATACATTAAAATATTTATATCGACCTTCACCCATTTGATAATATACCAATTACAATAATGCCAATGATCTTAAAAAGGGGTTGTTCTAAAAAGGGTTGTAATTATAAATAGGCTATTAACAAAAATTGGCCAGTTATAAAAAAGGGGAAGAGGTCTTAAATATTGACTGGTATTAAAAAAAGGATGGTATCAAAATTGGTCTTATCTTAAAAAAGAGCAAGTTTCACAGCTCCCTTAGCTATATACAATCATGTAATATATACTATACTATATACAATCATCAAATTATTGATATCGTTGTTGCATATTTATAATAGATCTCGTTAGGTACAGTTACGAATGTGGATGAAGCTGTAAAATGGTTGAGTTACACGTACCTGTATGTTCGAATGAGAATGAACCCCATTGTTTATGGAATTAACTATAAAGAAAAACAAGTAATAAATTTAGTTTGATTCAATTTGTTTACGCTCAGCAGACATTTACGAAGGAAATGGCAATGAAGTAAAATGTCTTGTAACTTAAGATAATCTAGCTTCTATTACCTATTACATATAGAAATAAAATGTTTTATTGCTAGTATTTGTCTATTTTTTCGCAGGAAGATCCACTGTTAGAGAATCATAGAATAGACTTAATCAAGATCAATGCACGTAAATTAGATAAAGCTCGCATGATTCGATTTGATGAGCGCACAAACTTTTTATATGCAACAAATTTAGGAAGAACTGCTAGCAACTTCTATATTGATTTCGCCACTATTGAGGTTTCTATTAGTTTCACTATTTGTTATTTTTGTCTCGATATATTTTACATGCAAATTAAAAACAATTTATGACTGTTACTGTTAACTAGTGTTTATCTATTCATTGATGACACATCATAATATGGTTTTAAAACACACTTACGAGCATGGCTTCATTAGCACAAACCTTTTTTTGGGTGTTGGGAATATGTGAAGGTCATCTGTCAAAGACGATACACGATGGAAATAATAATTTCATAGTATTTTTTATCTGATCTCCTGTAACTAAATGATATATTTATTGATAGGTTGTTAATGAATTCTTTAAACCCTTCATAAACGAAGGTGAAATATTTTCCACTATATCGAAAGCTCATGAATTCCAACAAGTGAAAGTAAGTATTTTAAACTAAAGTAATCTAAGTTCTTAAAAAGTTTGTTCATAGCTGGAAAATTCAACATCTTTAATTCATTTTTAAATTATTTTACAAAATCATAAACCATAATGTTTTTTTTAGCTTTAAATTCCTAATATAAACATTCAGGGTTCCACTATATTTACATGAATCTAGCAAAAGTATCATTTAAAATCATCTTTCAAAAACAAAAAAATAACAGATTCTAGTTGCCAAGAATTTTCTTCTAATAATGCTGTTTTTCTCTATTTGGAATATGTTTTTGTTTATAGCTACATGTTACATAATGTTGCATTTTAACTGAAAAAGTTAAATATTTATAGTAAAAACAAAATGCAAGACAAATTTTTTTTTAATGCTTCCAGGTACGTGCTGATGAAATCCCTGAGTTAGAACAACATATGGATGAATACTGCACTACACCTGTCAAAGGTGGTGCAGAGAATGAATATGGAAAAGTGAATGTCTTGCTGCAAACATACATATCAAAAGGAAACATCGAAAGTTTTTCATTGGTATCAGATATGTCTTACGTAGCCCAGGTAACTACTTTTATGATTTTTAGTACACTTTAATTTTAATTTTTTGATAAATTTTAAATTTAGAATTTTTATTTAAGAATGCTATTCGCATCATCAGAGCTTTGTTTGAGATAGCGTTGCAACGTAACTGGCCTGTCATGGCAAAGAGAATGTTGACACTATCTAAGATGGTCGATCGGCGTTTGTGGGGTTGGGAACATCCGTTTCGTCAGTGTGAAGGATTATCACATGAAATATTAAGAAAGTTAGAAGCTCGCAAATTGACTGTTGATAGGATGAAAGATATGGATTCAAAAGAGATAGGTATGTTCATTATTTTTTATAACTGAAATATTGCGTTAATAGGAGAAAAATAATCGGTGTCGTAATTGCTTATTAAGTAAATGTTTTTTCGATAATCTTTATGGCAATCATTTTTTCTAACAGGTTACATGTTAAATCATGTTAAGATTGGCTCAAAAGTTCGATCGTATGCACTTCAGTTTCCACACGTACAATTAGCATCGTCTATACAACCTATTACAAGAAATGTTCTCAGAGTGAAACTGCAGATTATGCCGGACTTCCAATGGAACGATAAAATGCATGGCGGTGTGGCAGAGCCGTGGTGGATATGGGTAGAGGACCCAGAAAACAATACAATATATCATTCAGAATATTTCCTACTTACCAGAAAAGCTGTAAGTTCTATTTATGTTTTTAACTAGTTTTATATCGCAGAATATGTTAGTGTAGTGTATTTATGTTTTTAACTAGGGGTGTATCGCAGAATATGTTAGTGTAAATTCCCAAGGTATTGTGTTTTTTTTATCATGTGATCTGGTTTTTCACTTTGTGTTATGTTTTATCAGGTCAAATCCAAAGAAGCTCAAGAGTTGATATTTACTATCCCGATATTCGAGCCGTTGCCTTCACAATATATGGTTCAAGTGATTTCGGACAGATGGTTACATGCTGAAGCCGTGTGTGCTATCAGTTTCAAGCATCTCATCTTACCTGACCATCACCCCCCACACACAGAATTACTGAACTTACAACCTTTGCCGATAAGTTCATTGCGGAATCCGGATTTACAAGCTCTATACAACTTTACCCATTTTAATCCTATACAGACACAGTTGTTCCACACTTTGTATTATTCCGATTCGAACGTTCTGCTTGGTGCACCGACTGGTAGCGGGAAAACCATAGCAGCTGAAATATCAATGTTCAGGGTGTTCCGTGAATATCCAGGAGCTAAAGTATGATTTTCATGTTTTTATACGTGTTACTTACTTACTTATGTTACTTAAAGTCGTACAAATTATTAAGTGTAAGTAGCAGAGAGACGGTCTTGACATTTCTGAAATTTTATATATCTTTAAAGCTTGTTAACTCGACAAGAAATTAAAGGAAACGCAAAAAACAAATCAGACAAAACTGTTTCACATTAGTATTTAGTAATAAAGATTTAGACAGCTTTAAGGGGGAAGGTCCAGGATGCTATTAATATTTGTCTTACTTAACAATATGATAATTTTTCACTTTACATTTCCCTCAAGTCTCAACTCTATTCATCTTATTTTCAATCATTTAAATTTAGCTGCTGTAATTTACTTCTAGTAATTATTGTTCTGCAGGTTGTGTATATTGCTCCTTTGAAAGCGTTGGTGCGTGAACGAATTACCGATTGGAAAGTTCGATTAGAAGAAAAGCTAAATAAAAGGTTAATTAATTAATCGAAACTTAATTACTCCCACTAATTTATAATGGTTTAACTTCCCCTGCAAATACCATCAGAGACAGTTGATTGAGAGGCGTCTCTTGTGAGAAAATAAAGTACTCAGTGAAGGCATAGCATTCGTGAGAGAAGATGTTTATAAATCTGAGTATTGTTTTAATTTTTAATACAGAGTGGTTGAACTAACAGGTGACGTCACTCCTGATATGAATGCGATCACAAAGGCCGATGTCATAGTAACAACCCCTGAAAAATGGGATGGTGTAAGTCGTAGTTGGCAAACACGAAAGTATGTAAAAGATGTTGCGTTGCTCGTCATTGATGAAATTCATTTGTTGGGAGATGACCGTGGCCCTGTACTCGAGGTTATCGTGTCACGAACTAATTTCATTACCAGTCATACTACAAAGAAATGTAGAGTTGTGGGATTATCGACTGCTCTTGCTAATGCTAAAGACTTAGCTGATTGGTTAGGAATAGGGCAGGTCTGTAATTTTTAACAGTTCCTAAAATACTTAATCTATTACAGCTTCATGTTGTTTTCCCTTAATTTCTTATTAACTTAAGTAAATGTTGTTATATCGTAAATATGGTTGGTGTTGAACAAAATTTGTTGACTCTCTGTACTAGGATGGGCTGTTTAACTTCCGCCCTGCAGTTCGTCCTGTGCCATTAGAGGTTCATATAGCTAGCTTTCCAGGTAAACATTACTGCCCACGTATGGCTACCATGAACAAACCATGTTTTAAAGGAATACTGACCCACTCACCTGAAAAACCTGTGCTCATATTCGTGTCCTCAAGAAGACAAACAAGACTGACTGCTTTAGATTTGGTAGCTTATCTAGCTGGTGATAACAACCCCAAACAATGGTTGCATATGCCAGAGAGTGAGGTATGATAAATATAATTTGGTCTGATGTTTAAGATACCGTGCAACCTACAAATAATTAGATGATTGAATATTTTGAACTAAGCTTTCGTTGAATACAATGAAGCAGCTTGCGTCTACAGAATTTTTTTGAATATTTATGAGGTATTTTAAGGTATTTAAAAATGTTCATCAGATCGAAAGATTCCTATATAAGGAAATAGACTTCGATTTGTTCGAATTGTAGCTTTTTATCTCGGGGCTTCGCAATATCTTAAGCTCTTTATATCGGTCTTTCGCAGTATTTCTACTTTGTATCCTCTTCGTGTGGTGTTCCATTCATTCTTTTTTGAAATTTCACATTTCTCTTTTAGATTGATCATCTTATAGCTGGTGTTCGAGATCAAAATTTAAAACTGACACTGTCGTTTGGCATTGGATTACATCATGCTGGACTCCACGAAAAAGATCGGAAAATTTCTGAGGAATTATTTGTCAACCAAAAAATACAGGTCTTTTTTTAACGCTCGCTGGTCTTTCTGTGTTTTTTCAAGCCTAACTGTTGCCATCCTTGCTTGTCCCTAAGAAAGTTCTAATTTCCGATAGGTGATGATATGAATCAATACTACATTATATTAAACAGAAGGGTTGATTAATTATATTGTAAGAAAATTTTATTATTTAGGTTCTCATAGCAACAAGTACATTAGCATGGGGAGTGAACTTCCCTGCACATTTGGTGATCGTCAAAGGTATGTTATTAAACTGAATTATAAAATCTTGGTATTCTATTTTTAAATAGATTGATACAAATGTGACGATACTACTCCCCATTATTAGTTTTACAGAGTTATCTATTTGATAGTATATATACTGTTGGTATTTTATAATCAGTTGTGTTCGATGCATATTAAATATTTGAAAAATTGACCACGTTTTCAACATACGTTTAAAGTACGTTTGTAACTCATGAATAATTTGTATACTAGAAGTTTATAGCTTCATATTAAAGAATTAAAATTTAGTAGCCGTTTGCAACTTTTATATAATTTTAGTGCAATTCGCTGTTTAAAATGAATGGCTGTGCCAATTATCTTTTTTTATTGAAGGTACTGAGTACTTCGACGGCAAGACGCGTCGTTACGTGGACTTCCCTATCACAGATGTTCTACAGATGATGGGTCGTGCTGGTCGCCCTCAATACGATGATCATGGCGTCGCCCTCATTTTTGTGCAAGATGTCAAAAAACACTTTTACAAAAAGTTCTTGTACGAACCGTTTCCTGTTGAATCAAAGTAAGATTATTACAGCAAAAAAATATTACAATGCAAAAATACTACAATTATAAAATGTTATCGACGTGTTTTAACATCGCTACATTGGTTTGTTAAGACATCTAGCAACTTTGAACTGGATTATCTTTAGAATGACTAGACCTTTTCCTATTATAAAAAGTGGTTGATCTAAGTGTTTGAAGTGTTTGATCATGTGCGAACATCTCTTTCAATCACAATAACAACGTGCAGTATATAGTTATTGTTGTTCACCTCTAACCCTTTCTCATTGACAGTTTACTGGAAGTTCTTCCCGATCATCTAAACGCTGAGATTGTCGCCGGTACCATCACGTCGAAACAAGAAGCAATGGACTATATGACTTGGACGTACTTCTTTAGAAGGCTACTAATGAATCCAACCTATTATGGATTAGACGATGTGGAACATAATTCTATGAATTCCTTTCTATCTAATCTCATACAAAACGCGGTGGACCAATTGGATTCATCTCACTGCGTGATGACCATGGAGGTATATTTAACACGGGTCAAATATATATATATATATTTATATACTGTTCACTGACCATAGTCATATATAGTAAAAAAACTTATATAAATATATATATATAGTAAAAATAATTAAATTGGTATAATAACTAAATCACTATTAAGGAAGATGATAAATAATTGAGAATTTGTTGGTTATTCATCGCTTGTATTCTGTTTTCTGTTTTTCATGGATTTTTGTGGTGTTGCCATTGTTGACATTGCTATTACTGTTGTTTTTTTGTTTGCAATTTTATTTGTGTCTTAGGATGGTCGAACTTTGGAACCCACCGTTCTTGGACGTATCTCATCATATTATTATTTAAGCAATTTAACATTACGCATGTTTAAAGAAAGGTTGAACAACCAGTTGAACATTGAAGATTTGCTAATTATTTTATGTGACGCACAAGAATACGAACATTTACCTGTTCGACATAACGAGGACCAGATGAACGCGTAAGTTTCGTGTACATTTTACAGACAAAATTATGGTATTGAATTTAAGATTTCAAGTTTACTTTACTTTTTTAAAATATTTAATTTTATTCTTATGTCAACTATTTGATGACGTTTGTTTTAACGACCAAATTTCACGACGTGCCGATTGTTTTTAGTGAGTTAGCTGAAAAGTTGCCGATCGAAGTGGACCGTTACACTTACGACAGCGCTCATACCAAAGCTCATTTATTGTTGCAAGCTCATTTCACTAGAGAACCATTACCCATCGCTGATTACAGTACAGATACAAAATCTGTTCTTGACCAAGCTATACGTATTATGCAGGCCATGATTGATTTATCTGCCGATAAAGGATGGTTATCTTCTGTTCTGCAAATTATCATGTTAATGCAGATGGTTATACAAGGGCGTTGGTATTATGATTGCCCGTTATTACAATTACCTAATGTAACTAACGAAATGATATCCCTATTTAAAACGCCATCGAAATTGAGGTATAGTTACTCAATTGTATGTTTCAAGACTTAGAATAACTTGAAAAATCTCAAACAATGTGTTCTTTTGTTTTTATCAACATTTCCTAAAGTTAAATCTGACCCGATATTTTAGGTTTCCGGTCGAAAGACCACTAATTTAAACCTTTTTTACTTTGTTTACTTAGAAATATTTTTTTTACTGAATTATTCTTTACGTTGTTCACATCTTTTTTCGTAGAACTCTATCGAATAAATGTGTTGATAATCTACCCTCGCTCATTCATGTATGTGACGACAACGCTAACTACTTGCAACAAGTTTTATCAAAATCTACGCTACAAAGACAAGACATCGATAAGGTAAGATACACGTTATGCCTACATTTTATTTGAAACTATTTAGCTATTTTTTTTTTTTGAGAAATAATCAAACTACGTTTGTTTTTATTTCCTACCTGGTAATTACAGGTCTCAAAGTTAATTAATTTTTTTTTAGATATTTTCCGTATTGTCTCGCCTACCAATTTTAAGCGTGACAATGTCTTTGCAAGGGCAATGGTTAAACGAGAAGTGTGAGTATATCAAAGACACCCTGCCTCTAGACTTAAAGGATTATGATCGCTCTCAGCGTAAGTGGGTGGATATCCATGCCGATCAAGAATATTTTATATGTATCAACCTTAAAAGAAAGCAACTTAGTAAAAAGGTGTGGTTTATGTTTTTCTCATAGAAGTTCATCTACCTGAGTATGCAACATTTGAGTTCTTGTTTTATACTATAATACTTTTTTCAAATAGCGTCCTGATGCCAAAGGTTACGCACCGTTGTTTTCAAAACCTAAAGACGAAGGATGGTTTTTTGTCCTTGGAGAAATTGATAGTAACGATTTGCTTGCTTTAAAACGAGTTGGTTTCGGGCGTCGTGAAGAAACCACGGTCTCTTTATCATTTTATACACCCGAAGACATAGGTCATAAGATCTACACCTTATACATTATGAGCGATACTTATCTGGGATTAGATCAGCAATATTCAATGTATTTCAATGTTATACCATCTCTACAAAACAACACTGAGTCAGAATATTGAATTTTAAAATATTTATTGATGGAAATATTTTCGTAAACAAATTTGGGACATTCTTAAAATGTTTTTTAATAATAGCTATTTTTTTACACACATGTTGTGCAATTCTGTTTGCTTAGAGTTTATTCCTCAAATTTTCTCTATTAACTTCACGTTATATTTCCATTATTCAAATCTTAAAGCCAAAGCAAGACGTTGCTCTCCATGCGGTTATCTATTTTCGCCTTGACTTGATAAAAATATTATTTTTATCAAATCACTTGGGTTTTGGGTTCTTTACACTTTTTTTATCTTCAATTCATCTTCTCGCTTTGTTTTTCTTTTCTGTTAAATGTGTATTGACAGGTAGGTAACTCCATTTTCATAGAGGAGTATTTTAGAAGTATGAGAATTTATTTTATATTTTAAGATTACATTATTATTAAGTGTAATCATTTTGAACAAATTTTAACTTCATTTTGATAAAAGAGAAGATTCTAAAAATATTAATAACCTTTTCTTTTGTAGCAAACTTTTTTGTAGTAGTAGTTGACATAAGTATATGAAATATCGAGACTTGGTTTATTTTCTACAGAGGATTTCGACTATCACGACATTAAATTTTTCAAAAATTAAAGTTCAAATATCCGATTTAACACGCGAATTTCTTATTTCTTTAACGAATTTGTAATTTGTAACTTTATTTATAGAGAAGAAATATATATATTTAGATCGCGTATTTTCCAACTGACAAACTCTTCGAAACATTATATTGAAGTCTTAGTAAAGGTAAACACTTACGAAGTAAAGGAGTTTTATTAATTAATCTTAGGTCATCAAGATGGTAAAGCAGGGCGGAGTTAATATCATATGTTTCGCTAGTTGACAAGTGCAATTCCGTCATTCCTAATGCTTTGTCACAGGTAAGGAAAACTTGTTCAGATAGAGAAACTCGTACTTGCTCATAAAAATGGAAGACAGAGACACCTTCAACCAAACAATGATGGTGTACCGTTATTTTGGTAATATGGAGATAAACTCGTGCATGACTCCTTCAACCAAACAATGATGGTGTACCGTTATTACGGTAATATGGAGATAAATTTGTGCAGCTTGTAGCTAACGTCTTTACCGAAAAGTAGATAATATCATTATTCTCGCTGAAAGACGAGTTTAACTTGACCATTGGAATAATTACTCATCGATCACTTTACAAAACGACAAGCACGATTCTCCTCAATAACCGTGCTGAACTATCATACTGCATCGTCAGCATATCATAGAACAAAGCATATGTAAAATTACCCTCGTCCACTTATACATTTGGCCATCTGCTTCGGGAAGTAGTACATTTTATTCTAAGATATTACAACTAACTTTATCCTTCATTAACGTGCCTCGCAACACTTCTTTGTTAGTGGTATAAGTAATTTTTGTTTGCATCTAGGGACATCATTAGAGTTTAATTATCTTTTTAAGGATAGGACTTCGGCATGTGCTTTTGCATTTAAATCAGTCATTACTTTAAGAACCTCTTGAATTTGTGCATTGAAAAAAAGAGGGGGCGTAAAAAAATTGAGGAGGACGATTTACTAAATTACTTTCTTGGTATAAATATTCTTCAACCTAATTAAGACTCAATTGTGAATTTACTTTGTTGACTTTACATTTATTGGATCTGGTGTAAAAATAAAAAGCAGAAAATACCCATTCCAGAAATACCATTAAACAACGTGCCTGAACTGAAACCAGAGCTACCTGACAATATTTTTCAATATATCAATACATCAAGCTCTTAGAAAAATCACAATTGAGCTGGTTTAAACTGTTCACTCGTTTTTGTTATCAGTCTGAAACGTGATTCACTTCATATGCACCATCAAACACAATATGATGACACGTGTGTTGCTGGCAGCCCAATAGTTGGATGAAAGGTAATGTTAATTTTTCTGTTGATTTTAAATTCAACTAGCCAGCACCTTGTCATAGCATGCTAAAGTTTAATTAGTTCATGAGATATGCATTCGACCAAAAAAAAAAGAGTTCAACTCAATGTTGCTTTCTTGTTGGCGGGAGAAGATGAAAATTCCACATTTATAAAATATTTCTAATAAACAACAGAAACTGCTGGGTTTTTAATTACTGAATATTAAAAAACAACCATGCTAATGACATCGATTAACATTGATGGTGATTATGAACACCGACGATTGCGTCATCACCCACATGGCAGTGTTTTGATATATTCGAATAGTTTTTATTATTTTTATCAAACATCAGACAACATTAACGATGATAAAGATATTTGTAGTGTATATATTGGTAACAGTTCTTTACGTGAGCATATGTTCAGGTACTAATTTTTTTATTTACTCTTGCCATTCTTCAATGGTTAAAGTTGTACAGGTTGTACATACTGTAGATGTGTAAGAATAAAGTTAAAGGTTGTACATACTGTAGATGTGTAAGAATAAAGTTGTATAGGTTGTACATACTGTAGATGTCTAAGAATAAAGTTATAGGTTGTACATACTGTAGATGTGTAAGAATAAAGTTATA
>JAUELD010083737.1:11721-25348 GCA_031471615.1 Aglantha digitale | reverse complement strand
TAAGAATAAAGTTATAGGTTGTACATACTGTAGATGTGTAAGAATAAAGTTATAGGTTGTACATACTGTAGATGTGTAAGAATAAAGTTATAGGTTGTACATACTGTAGATGTCTAAGAATAAAGTTATAGGTTGTACATACGTAGATGTCTAAGAATAGAGTTGTATAGGTTGTACATACGTAGATGTCTAAGAATAAGAAATCAAGAACACTATCTCCTACAAGTTGCTAGGTAATAACTTTTATTTTAAGGTTCTGTTTTTTCTGTTATCGAAAACATGATTGTACTCCAGTGCATGGGTTAGTATGATATTTTGAGAAGATGGTCAATATATGAATACAACGTTCATTAAAAAAGGTTCAGTGTAAAGAAGTAATTTCTTAATTATTTACTTAGCCCATGTTCATGAAGTCAATGCTATTCAAAGTGAAGCCTGTAAATCTTTCATGTTATGTAAATCTAACATAGTTATTCATAGTAGATGATGGGTTTTTTATTTACACTTTTAATGTAACATAGCAACATGTACATAGACATGTCTTTAGTAGATTTGATACCTTTGATATCTGCCACTGATTCACAAGACGCATGTCGATTCTGGGGTGGAGCAAAGGAAGATATATGACACTTATTACCCATAAGTGTCACCTTATATGCTATAATGATCTTACAGAAAAAAGTAATTTCCTATAAAGAAATTTTAATTACATAATTAATTCAATACTTTATTAACTTTTATTGCAAATAGATTGATTTAAAATATAAATTTCGTATCTCACTTTAAAATGAATATCAATCGACTTGTTGCGGTGTATGTCAATCTTTTTAAATAATAAATAGACAGACATATTTAACAGCACCTCTTTCATTCTCATGAATCGTAGGTGAGTCCCCCTGATTAGCCCCTACAGTTTCAGCTACCATGGGTGAATTCCCTCTACAGTCTCAATTAAAATAGATGAGTCCCCCCCATAGCCTCAACTAAAATAAGTGATCTCCCCTTATAGCCTCAACTAAAATAGATGAGTCCCCCCTACAGCCTCAACTAAGTATTTCTTTCCCGTTAAGATTTCAAAGAGCAAAGATTATCTACGCAAACGTTTGGGAAAAGCCTGTTGTTTCACAAAGTTGAAAAAGAAATTTAGTAGGGATCATAAGTCTTTTATAAAGTTTGAGATTATACCATAATGATACAAAGACTTTGATAAAGAAGTTGGTTGTGAAGAAAATGTTCCTGATGGTAAATTCATCCAAGATAACTCTAATTTAAAAACTAGTTAGATAGTTCATTATATAATATACCCTAGGTGAAAATTTACTTGGTTAAAATCAAATCACTTGATTTACAAGTGTGAAGTATAGTAAAAGTAAAACATTCACTAATCGTTTGGCTCACGACTGTAGATTTTTTAGTCTGTTTTTTTTTCTGTTTTCAATTTTTATTTTGAAAGTTTATATACAATAAAGAATAATGTAATTACAATTGAGTACCACAAAGATTATATATATATTTTTTAATACAGCAGAGCTTCTACCTTAGAGAAAAGTTTTACTAAAGAAACAGCTACATAAAACTGTTGTAGAAATTACGAGCCTTCTTAAGAGGTTACAGCACGCATTATAAATAACGAACTTTACATCTCTTAGTTTAAATGCTCTAACTTCATCTATCATCTATTTAGTTACATAACCTAACGATGATAAACTGTATTCCGTTATTCAGAACAATTTATTGATATCTTAAATAGGAGCAGGTCTCCGACATACCAATGTTGCATTGGTCGTTGACGTGGATGTAAACAATCACAAATATTCAGAAGAGTTATTAAAGAAAGTATTAGATGGAGTGTCTTTGTTAAAATATCGTGTCAGTTTGTTTACGACATATGGGGTTAAGGAAACTCTTATAAAATTCCAATCGAGACAATGCATGTTGGGTAAACTAAGGTATATATAATTGTATTTAACCATTTATTAGAATATAATAGGAAGTAGATATGATGGATTCTCTCTGGTATAAACTGAATATATTACAAATTTATATTTTGACACAATATGGAAGCATAAACTTTAGGTGTTGATATTAAAACAATTTGAATTTTATTTTAGGAAAAAGCACCGCTTTCAACGCCTTACCGATGTTATTTACGAAGTACAGCGCGACCTCAATCAAGTTTTTTCTAAAGATAACAATATTGTGTTACTGGTTACCGATAAATTGAATAGCAAATGGCTAACAACTTTATTAAATAGTATTGCGGGTAGTACCAAAAACATTGGTGTTTATGTGAATTTCATTTTCGAACAAACCCGTTATAAACATTATGGTCGCCATAGCAATTTAGAGAGAAGTTTCGTTTATCGAAAGAAGCAGCTTTTGTTGAATAAAAAAGTTATACTAATTTCAAAGGGATCTATTAAAACCACTGTACAACAACTACCCTTTTTAGGTAAGAGTTCAATATATTTTATTTCCTATTTTATTGACCGTTCTTATTCTCTGGCCATTCTCTATAGGTATGAGACCTAGCTATCTTTCTTAGAAACTATGTAAACATGATGCTTATATACAATTTGAGTACATTTAGTATTACAGTTCCTATAAATATTTGCACTTGTTTATACTATAGCCTCTTTGCAGAAGTGTAATGGTGAAAGTTTTTCGAGGGATGAGTGTAATCGAAGATGCGAATGTGTGAATGGCAAGCGAACTAATTGTTACAGAATACGTAAAGAATTTTCAAGCATGAGTAAAAAAGAAAGACTTCGCTTTGTGGCAATATACAAAGAATTTTCAACAAGCCAGAATTACGAACCAGTGTACTCTAACTATGTGAAATATCATTTCCAGTTCTTTTCGAAAGGACTTCATACTTATAGCCAGTTCTTTCCATGGCATCGAAGGTAAAATATTGACAAAGGTGTTTTGAAGAGAGTTTCAGAACCCGGGTTTTATCGGACTTGAAACGGTTAATTCTATCTATAAAAGAATAAAACCTACAATAATGTGGAACATAATTGCAGTAATGTTACCAGGATCTCCGAAATTTAAAATTAAATTTTGGACCAGGCGGGCTTTGAAAACAAGACCAATCTAGTGCTATTATAATCTGAGCTACCTGTTTATACTAACCAAATCCTCATTATCATCATGTACCAGAATTCATATATTTTTAATATTACAACAAAATATATCATGAAACTCTGATATATAGATGATATAGTATCAAGGTTGTGTACAACCATCATTTTGTGCTTTAGATATATACTTGGATTTGAAAATTATCTTCGTTTGCTGGATTGTCGTGTAGCATTACCTTACTGGAACTGGGCGTTACATGAAAAGCATGCATTCAAAGTAACTCATAACCATCATATTTGGAGATCAGTGGGAGGGTTAGGCGGTAATGGAGATGGTGAAAAAAACTTTTGTATTACTAGTGGTGTTTTGGCTAAACAATGGCGACCTCCCAAATACGAAAAACCTTTAGATGTATTGAATTCAATGTGCGGTAATTTTCAAGTATTTGGGGAAAATGAGTACTTAGCCCAATTGTGCAGTCAATTTGGTATCAATAAAAATTTAGTTAAGTCTGTTAGGTGCTTGCGTAGAAGGTTTAATGGGAGACCGCCATCTTACAAGCAATTATATTACGTGATCAAAACAAAAAATGTACATCAATTTCGTAATTTTGAAGATATCGTAAGAGTCGGCTGGCATAACAATGTTCACAACTGCGTTGGTAGGTCTCCTTTTCATCATTTTAACTACTTGCACATTTCGCCATGTGGTGTAAAATTGTCATAGCACTTACTCCATATTTTTGCAGGTGGGGAAATGGAGACAGAGTTTTCTTCTAACACACCTGAATTTTGGATGCATCATAATATGTTGGATTGCGCGTGGGAGAAATGGCAACAGAAAGGTCATGCATTTAAACATAATTTTTTTCAGAACAAAAAAACAAAACTTCTTGGTTTCAAACCCACAGAATATCGATATCTATTTGTGAAGAACGATGATCTTGCAGGTTGTGGTATCAAAGTTACGTGCCAAAATATTTTACCGAAGAAAGTATTTTACAGAAGAAAAAGAAATTAAAGGAAACAAAAAACACAAGTGCTTTATCTCCTAAAAAATAAAACGAAATTTTAATAAATAGCTTTTATTTTATCTTTCCCGTTGATTAACACTTAAAGGAAAACTAAGCTCAAATGTTTTCAATTTTTATATTATTAAAGAGGGGTTCTGAAAGAACCTAGAACTCACACAAATCCCATTTTAATATCCCTACTTGTTGCCGTGGTAACGATTTTCGTGACGTAGTTGCTGCAGAACTTTCTTTTACACTATCACAAAAAAAAAACTTTAAAAAAAAAACTTTCAACATGACTGATTCAGAAGAAAGCAGTTATTCTGAGACCGAAAGACATTTTGACGAAGACTCTTCTAAGACCGATGCTTTTATTACTGGATTATACTGCAATGAGCCATAGAATACAGAATAAGTATTAAGCTTGTAAACAAACACTGAGGATTGATTATATAACGAAACTTTGGATCCCATTCGTTAAGAAAACCTTCTCTGGTGTAGGCTCAGGATGTAGTATAAGAAGAAGCTAAGTACTGTAAGAAATGTAGAATATTGTATAAAATACTTGACCAGAGAACAATATGTATAGCAGAGCATAAACTCACAACATTTTAATAATTTTTAGAACTTTTTTAGAATATTTAGAATTCAACGATTCAGCTTTATGCTATAACAATAATTGAAAAGAATATTTAAACTGTTTCGGAGCATTATAATTGTCCAAGAGGAGCTATATATAAAATATTCTTGATTTGTCCTATGATCTGCAGCGACTACGTCACGAAATTGTAATTTCTTCACTGCGGTGCCTTTTTTTGTTCAAACTAAACATGGGTGTCCTGTCCAAAATGGATCATTTTTTAAATAAATCATTACAACTTTTTTTTTTTCACTGTTTTTTACCTGCTTATGTTAAAACTACAATTTTTTCCCCAAAGCTTAGTTCCCATTTAAAACTGTTAATAAACTTTTGTTTCTAAAAAATAAACATCAAAAATAAAAATGAAAACTCAAAAAAACATATTACTATTATGATATGTTAACACGTTTTCACGTCATATTACGTTATGACCTTAACCAATCAGATTGGCAAAAGTATAGAATGAAATTCCCGCTTTTTCAGTTATTAACCAATCAAATCGCGGAGTTCAAACGGCAGGTATCCAAAAAGCAAACAAAAAAACTCTCATTTCAATTTGCTTCTGCGAAGGAGTAAAAAACAACTAATGAACTTTAATTAAATAGTTACCTTAAAATTATGATTGATTCAGATTTATCTAAATTTACCAAAACATCTACACCATTTGATACATCTACACCTAAGTCCGAAACAATAATAGTTTTTTGCCAAACTGCAATTATAATAACTCATTTTTTCGAGAGTAAGCTGAATTTTAACTCAATCTAAGTACACATGAATACAGTCCTTTGGTACACGATTCCCACACAGTAATGTACGGACGAAAATAGTACGTTCTCGTTCCATAAAAGCGTTTAATTAATGGGATGATAGGAGTTTCTAATACAAAAATTTCCGGCATTAAAATTTATTTCGGAACACTTGGCATTTCTTTTTTTATAATTTTTAGACCTTAAGTTCTCTTTTGTGATAATTCTGTTTACTAATAAAAATGTTTTGCCATTAACGGATTGTATTTATTGTATATTTAATATATATATTTAATATGATTGGGTGAAAAGATAAAGCTATAAACAAGGTTGGTGTTGCTAGAAACTTCGTTCCAGCTTCATGTAAAATATCACCAAAAATGTAAACAACTTTAATGCTGATTCAGCGCGAATTCTTCCAGAAGACAAAATGGCGTCAATGGTTCCAAGAGGCGGTATGGTAAGTTGACCTATCCTTTTTTGCTATATCGTCTCTAATCTTATGCATCATTGCTCAAAGTTCCTAAATTCCAATATGATAAAGCTTATAAGTAGTGGAAAAATGTTTCTTCCATAATATTGCCGACTGTTATTCAAATTCATATCTATAAATTATCAGTGTGTAAATCCGGACACTTTTCATTGTTATAAATGCCTATATTATTGTATTTGCACATGATATTGTTACTACAGTACTCTGTTATGAGTAACTATTTTGGCATATTCACTATATTAGTGTATTCAATAAGCTTTTCCTAGAAGAATTACGTAAAATAAAAAAACTTCACTTTTAATATTTTGTATTTAATATAGATATGCTATTTATACTCTGAAAATTTTATTTTGAGGGAATTTGCTATGAATTTAGGAGGAGTATTTTTTAGTTCAATTTAATCAAATTTACTGCAAAAAGTTTTCTGTTTTTGAAGAAATGATATAAACTTTTAATCTCTTAGGTAGGCTGACCACTGAAATTATGAAGTTTTTCCCCTTCCTTTGCTAAACCAATATGATAGAGAATTTCCTGCCATTTTCAAAAATGTCTACTTTTTTATTTTACTTAGGGACGTCTTTTTTTAAATATCTTAACGGACGTTACTAAAATTAATATAATAAAAGAAACCTCTGAAACCAACTTCTTTTTCCCAAAAAATCATGTCGCCACGCCACAGCGTTCGTGAGAAAATGAGCTTTTGATTACCAAACTTTCGTTTTCTGAAAATATTGGAAAATGGCGCGACAAATCAGTTCTACAAGAAATTTTAAAATTGATTCAGAAGCAGACAATGGTCTAAACCATGTAAATAATACTTGGTTCTCATTGGAATAAGACCAAAAAATTCAAAAATCGATGGCTTTCGGACGAGAAAAAAAGAGACCGTGTTTTTCACTTTTTCTTTTGTTTTTTACAAAAAAAATATGTTAAAAAATAATTTTCTGGAATAGCCGCACCATTTCCGAATGTAGAATCTAGAATCGTTTGGTGTTATTTGTTTTACGGTAATGTTTTTTTGTTCGGTTCAGATTTATGATTTAAGTTTGCTCCTTTATGTTTTTATAGCTTTTCTATAAAAGTTGCTCTAACTTTAATTTTCGAACTTTTAAAACTGCATTACAAGGGTATCTTTTCAAATACTATATATCTTTTCTCAATATTTTCTCTTAAATTCTTTTAAAGTAAGGTAGTTTATTTTCCTTTCTTTTCTTTATATTCAAGTTACTAACCTTTCTTTTAGTGTCATAAATGGCTGATTTTTTTTTCATTATATAATCAATAATTTTTTTAGGGGAAATAAAGTTTAGCTGTTTTGCCTTATACTTAAGGCTCTTCAGCATGTATATATATATATTTCAATTATGTACAGCTGATACAAACCTGTATATGCGGCCAACTTCGGCGCCAAAAAAACTGGTCGCCTTGTAACCTGTGTATTTATTTTTTATTTTTTCATTATAATAGCGGCCTTGCTTTCTGTATTATTGTGAAAAAAAAACAAATCTCAAGTGTTTCTATTTCAGTTTTATAATTAATGACCATTGTTCACAGCTTTTAAAATAAATATATGAAAACTCTTCTTTCTTGTATCTCATTTCCTGTATAGAACATTTGTGTTTCATTAAACAGCTGGCATTTTATTTATCACTCCTCAAACAAAAGGTTTTGCCAGTGCTTAAACATTGTTTTTAATCAATTAGGCAGGTGGCCGTCTTATACAATCTTTTTCCTATGTAATTTAGTTTGGGTGGGAATGAAGATGGCCCCCATAGACAAGTGGTCACCTTATCGAGGTGGCCGCGAAGGCAGGTTTGACTGTATTCCTAAATTTGATTATGATTTCAGTTGTATATATCATTGATTGAAAATATCATATCATATGGGTGAAAATTTTAAGAAAATTGAAGTAAGGCCTACTTGAGATATTGTCAATTTTGCATAAATTATCAATAGAATTCGAACTAAATGTTGAATTTTTACTCAATATCATTATTAATCAAGCTGTATCATTGATCAACAATTTTGTTGGAAAGTTAGAAGAAATTTGGGTGGTGCTTCTAAAGATATGGCAGTTTTGTGATTTTTCGCATTAATTATCTCTTAATTATGCATCTAACAAATGTTTTTCAATTTTGTAAGGTTTCGTATTTATAAAAATGTTTAGTAAAAATTTCATAATATTTTTATATCTAGTTTTTGATTTATTTAACTAAGATTAGGTTGATTGTTAATATATGATGTGATTCTGGTACCTAACATATTTTAAGTGAAAATGAGTGCTACAACTACTCATTTTCCTACCTTAAAATTTCTATATCTCAAGAACCGCAAGCAGGGTTTGACAAATCACGTACGTAATGAACAAAAAACCTTTTTATTTTGCTCTTCACATACATTGTTTATTTCATAAGCGTCCGTGCCATACTTAAATCAAGTATTTCAAATGTAGGTTAAGTTATGACACAACTTGCTAATAAATCTTTTATGTATGCATATTTTCTCTTTAAATGCTTGTTAATAAAAACCATTTCTACAAAATAAAGAAAGTAATGTTTTTATGAATAAATTTAAAAGAAAATAATCCTTTTTATTAACTGTTTGTTTGTTTACTTTTTATATTCTGTTATTATTAAAGAAACACACACCTGTCTATTACGTGTCCAGAATGTAGACATTATAAAAATATCTCTTTAAATAAATAACATGCATTCTTTTTTCTATTTTATTAACAAATTACATTCTTTTCTTTTCTAAATCGAATCAATTCAAATTTAAAATGACTATGAACAAGTTAATACTAATAGTTTAAAACTAATAATGATGGAAGTGTTGTTATGAAAAAAGTTTTAAACTCCCTTCTCACAGATGTAGAGAAATCAGTTGACTTAACAGACAAAAACAATTTGAAAAAACTTGCGAAAGAAAAATAATGTATTGGATTATGAGATGACAGATGTAAAAATAAATTGTAGATTTAATGATTTTACAAAGTGAATATTGCCAATATAAACAACTTCATTTCACCAAAGAGAAAACGTTTTAGCACCAAGAGATAAGTTTTATTGCGTGCAAAAGTAATTAGGTACTGTAACGAAAAATTACTTGATGTTTATAGAGATCCTTTAAAAAGTCAGGATGAAGGGTTAATAGGAGTACTAACATTGATACAAATAATGTTATCAAATAGTACGATTACCTCTGCAAGCAAACAAGGATTTTCTTGCATTAAACAAGCAAAAATAATAAGAACTCTTTTTACACATGGGAGACTCAACAAGTTATGCGTATTAGCATTGAATTTTAAGCCCTTCAAGAATTTGATGCAATATTATACACTCTTGTAAGGCTATTATATATCTTTTCCTGTTATATTATATAACATGTTTCATACTAATCTTTCCCTGAAAAATATTTTTTCCATAGATTTTTCACTTTCCTCAAAAAATGTTTTTTTGCACGTACTTACACATTTAAAGTAGTTTAAGGTTTTCAAAACAATTTGTCAAACCCTGTACATCCAGAGACTGGGATCCTAAGTTTCATCATATAACATTAAGATATAACAATATGATATTATATTTTTGCAAGTTTAATTCTTCTTCTATATACTCTCGTTCATTGCAGTATAATCCAGTAATAAAAGCATCAATCTTTGAAGAGTCTTTGTCAAAATAACTTACAGTCTCAGAATAGCTGCTTTCTTTTGAATCACTCATGTTAAATGTTTTTATTAAATCTTTTTGTGTTATCAGAAAAGAACATAAATTAAGTTCTGCGACAACTGAGTCATAAAAATCGTAACCACAGCAGGGATATTAAAATGTCAAACATCAAAGTTTTCATGGTGATTTTCATGGTCCTCTTTAATAATATGAAAAAATGATAACATTATTTTTGAGCTTAGTTCCCCTTTAAGTTAAAGGAACAAGTTAATAAACAGTGGAAGTGTATGAAAGACGAAGATAAAGACTTGTTTTTTGTCAAAACCTTTTACTGGGAAAAAAAAATGAATAACATCTTTCTTTTCTCAAAAAGTTAATATGAAAGCCTGTAACGCAAATAAAGTACTTATGAGTCCTTTACTTGTTGCATCTTCATAAGTGACAATTAGATCCAGTCTCCAGATTCCCTCCCTGTCTAGAGGATCAGAAACCTCCTGTTAATGTTATATCTAGTCCTCACTGAAACAAGATTGTGATGTGTAATTTAAGAATTGTTAAATCAAATTTTAATCTTCAAATAAAGAAATAAAATTAAGAATTGCTCACCAACTTTTGAAAAATTCTCTCCAAAATATCAATTCTCTTCGATCAATATTTAATATCATTTTTATAAATTGGCTTATATACAATATATAGTTATTCATAACAAAACAAGAACAATAAGAGACAAAACATAAAAAAGGACAAACTGATTCAACATAGCACATTAACTATATACTCTATATAATCTAATTTCTATGATTAAAATTATCAAATACAAAGTTAGATAAAAGACTTTTAAGGCCACTAGTTTTGATGAAGTCGTTTGTCAACCAATCAAAGTTGGTAATCCCTGATACTTAGAAAAGGATGTTTTCACTTTGAGTTTTTCTAAATTTGACTTTTCAAAATGGTTGAATGTGAAAATAGGATCTTTATTTTACGTAACTTTCTGTTTAGCCACGTATTTTTATGGTGTCTTAAATAGTATTAAAATGTGTCATAGTAATATACAAAACAGAAAAATTAAATCATATGTTAATTACATATGCTACAATATAATAAAATTTCCTATTTTAGCAACCACAAATCATCTTACTCAAAGAGGGAACAGACTCTTCTCAAGGGATCCCTCAACTGATAAGTAACATAAATGCATGCGAAGTTGTAGGCGATGCAATCCGAACAACTCTTGGTCCACGTGGTATGGACAAACTCATTGTAGATAAAACTGGAAAATCTACAATATCAAATGATGGGGCAACTATTGTTAGTTTATTAGATATTGTCCATCCTGCTGCAAGAACACTAGTTGATATAGCCAAGTCTCAAGATGCAGAGGTAATATATTGTAAAAAATATAAACATATCTTTTTGTGATAAATTGATGGTGGGGTGCTTGTAGTTTATTTAACTTTAATATGTTTCAAAAACTTTTGAATTGGGAGGAGTCTTTCATCAGACAAATTTAACACACATTTAGCAGTGTTTTACAGTAGAAAGAATCAAGTTTATATTGGCGCCACCAAATAGTTTTTCTATTTACATAGGTTGGTGATGGTACAACTAGTGTCATCCTCTTAGCTGTTGAATTTTTACGTCATATTAAACCTTTAGTAGAAGAAAATGTTCATCCTCAAATACTCATTCGAGGTTTTAGAAAAGCTACGAAATTAGTAAGTGCATTTTTCAAAACACTTGTCTCTAATTATTTTATGTATGTTGATTTTATTAAAGATTACGTTTTTAGGCATTAGACAAAGTCAAAGAATTATCTGTCCACATTAAAAAAGATGACAAAGAGTAAGTTTTATTTCTATTTTGACAGAAATAAATTTGGATACTCTTTGTTGTTACTTTATAAGACCCCTAAACTGGCGAGAGGAGACTCATACCAAAGTCTTATAAATTAAATTAGACCTTCTTCCTATCAATTTTTTCTTAGTTAAATGCTGCTTTATATATTCTCTGACTGTGATGTCAAAATATTTGTCCAGAATCCTCTGCTTTCTCATGTCTTTGCTATTTTTTAGAGAAATGAGAAACCTTTTACAACGATGTGCCGAAACTGCATTAAGCTCTAAACTTGTTGCAGGACATAAAGAGTTTTTTGGCAAAATGGTGTGTGAAGCTGTGATGCATTTAGATGAATTATTACCATTAAATATGATTGGTGTTAAAAAAGTTAAAGGAGGTGCATTAGAGGTGTGCACACTTTTGTATATCACTATATTTGCTCTGTTCTATTCTTATTTTAGGTAATATATCTTATTTGACTCAAAACCTGTTAATTGCTATTATAATATTTGAATCAACATTGGTTTATTAATATCCTGATCTTTAAATATTTTATTTTAGGAATCGCAACTTATCCAAGGTGTTGCCTTTAAAAAAACATTCTCATATGCAGGATTTGAAATGCAGCCTAAAAAATATAAAAACCCTAAAATAGCGCTACTTAATGTTGAACTAGAATTGAAAGCTGAAAAAGAAAATGCTGAAGTTAGATTGGATAATGTTGAGGTAAATATTTAATTTGTATAGTGTTACAGTTTGGAGTCTATTCTATATTTGTAAGTTTTTAAGGGATGAATGATGTTTGTCATCATTTTATTATACTCAGCTTATTTATAAAAATAATGCAATAATCCAAAAAGCTAGCGCTGTATGTGTGATTCTTTATAATGGCTATTTAACATCACTTTTGACATTTTTACACTTTAATTAACAAATTAGTTTCATTATACTTAATTATGTATAATAATTCTTTTACCCTTGGCGCGGTTGTACATTTTGATAGTAGAATGGTTATAAAGCCCTTTTTTTAATTTAATGGGAATATATAGTCCTATTGAATTGTTTTTTATGTAGTCAAAATGTTAGGATTTCTTACTGTGTGATTTATTTTAGGAATACCAAAAAATAGTGAATGCTGAGTGGAATATTCTATACGAGAAATTAGAAAAAATTGTTTCAAGTGGAGCTAAAGTTGTACTATCAAAACTGCCTATCGGTGATGTTGCGACCCAATATTTTGCTGATAGAGATGTTTTTTGTGCTGGTCGTGTCGTTGATGAAGATTTACGCCGTACCATGAAAGCTTGTGGTGGTTCTATACAAACAAGTATACATTCTCTTACTGAAGATGTTCTTGGAACTTGTGCTGATTTCGAAGAAAAACAGATTGGTGGAGAAAGGTAAGTGTGTACATTTGAGGACCTTTGACAGAATACATTTTATCATATAATTTATTCTAACAATGTTTTTGCTTGCATTGCTTCAGGTATAACTTATTTCAAGGCTGTCCAAGTTCAAAGACAGTTACTCTTATATTACGTGGTGGCGCTGAACAATTTATCGAAGAGACTGAGCGTTCATTACACGATGCTATAATGATCGTTAGGAGAGCACTTAAGGTTTGTTTTAGTACATATTCAACATCAAATACACTTGCAACAATGCTACAATTACATTTCACCTTGTAACTAGACTCTAATACGTATTTATTTATAATTAATGTTTTTATTTACACACTAGAATGACGCCGTCGTTGCAGGTGGTGGAGCCATTGAGATGGAACTAAGTAAATATTTACGTGAATATTCAAGGAGTATTGCCGGTAAAGAACAGCTCATTATAGCTGCATTTGCTAAAGCTCTTGAAGTGATTCCTAGACAACTTTGTGATAATGCTGGGTTTGATTCAACTACTGTTTTAAATAAACTACGACAAAAGCACGCGTCAGGTAATAATGATTTTAGTGAGATGCCAAACCATATTTTTATACAAATCAAGACTCGTAAATTTTCTACAGTTTATTCGGTTGCTTTTTTTTGATAAGTTTTTGTCGCCAATATCATGGCTAAGGTTATCAGAAATTTATTTTAATACATTTCGTAAGATTCTAGGCTCTAAGTTGTCGCCTTTTTAATATAATAAATTATG
>JAUELD010083515.1:6286-20157 GCA_031471615.1 Aglantha digitale | reverse complement strand
AATCAATGTGAAAAAACAATTAGTTTCTATGTTTATTTTACAATACTTGTTGAAATATCAAATAGTTTTAGTTTTAATTTTCCTTGTTTTTAATTCCATGTTTTTATGAATTATAATTAATGTTTAATGTCATGTAATCGGACATTTCATCTAATCAAACTATAAATTAATCTAGCTACCATAATCCATGTGTGTTTGTAAAAAAAGTTCTATATATAGTTTGTGTGTGTGCTAAGTATAAATTTAAAAAGAAAACGTTTTCAAAAGATTGTTTCTTTCTTCTTCATTTCATTGTAAATTAAGTTCAGCTTTCTTCAATAATTTTTATTGTGTAAATGTAGCATAACTATTTTTCTATCTTTTCTATCTATTAGAAATCATTTAATTACCTTAACTAAAAAGTAATTTTATATTGAAATTTAATTGCTTCTGCTTTCTGTTGTATAGAAAACATTAGTTAAAAAAAAATCAATTGAGGAAATTGTAAACAAAAAATTTGCAAGGAGTCCTGATTTAAGAGTGTAATGTATGATTGGCTTAGGGTGGACAGCTTTGAAAGTAATAACTCATACAGTACTAATAGTATGTTGTCTTTTTTATAGTTGGATTTGTCTTGCTTATTTGCTGAGAAAATATTTATTTAAATTCAATGTGTGTTGCTTTTGTCCCTGTTTTTATTGTAAATTTATTTAAATTCATTGTTGTTACTTTTATTAATTTGTTTTTCAATACAATTTAATCTAAGTACATAATGTAAAATATGTTTGTTGATTAATAATTATGATCATGATTATTTTGTGTTGTTCGACCATCCTTTGGATTCAGCCCACTTTTAATTCATAGCTTAGATTGACTAAGGAATATTTGATAGTTTGTTATGTTTACTTTACTTTTTAAATTGATGACTGCTTTGTGCAGCACTTCATCTGAAAAAATTGTCTTTACAAAAATATCATTTAGAGTCATTGTGTACATACAAAGTGTTGGTAAACAAAGAAGTAATTCATATGTTAAGTAAACTGTATGTATTTATTTTACAAGAACTTGTACAAACTAAGTTTAAATTTTAGTATCTATAAATAATTTGGTAATATTAAAGATATTTTTATTATTTGATATATATTAAATTACAGTAGATAACTTAGAAAAAGCTGAAAAGATACCTTGCCGAAACTATCAATCTAACTTAATTTAAATATTTCTGTATAGTTGCTGGAATGTTTATGACAAAATTGCTTGTCATTTTAAAGTCAAATTTCACCTTTGTTGACTGTTTAATCACTATCCACATTGCTCATTTTTCATTTTTCTTAATCTTCTCTCTAAAAACAAATATAAGAATTGCAGTCTTTATCTGAAGAAAATTACCCTGTTTATCTTTATATTGACGAGAAAAAAATTTATGCAATGACATGGTGAAATGATTATACAGTGGCATTTGATGTAAACTGATTCTACTTACTCTAAACATAAAATTAAAATATAACTATGAAAATATTTTGATTTTGACTATGGTCTCAGAAGCACATAAAATAAAATGAAATATGAAAAAAAATACAATTTTTTAAAAATGATGCGACATGTTTCATAGATTCACTCTACATCTTCAGGTTATATTTATTAACCAAATATGAATAATTATACTAAAATGATATACAGTAGTCATAGTGATAAAACCTTTTTTAAAAAACAATAACAAAATGTGTTAATAATAAAATAGCTATATAAGCTAAAGTTAAATAATAATCTCAAAATAATTAAAAAATGTGGGGGAAAGAAATAAACAAGAACATAGAGTAACAAGGTAGACAAAAGTGCAGTCCTTCTTTTATTTTAAGTTGTATGCGGTGTTGGCAGTATTTAAAATAGAAAACATTTGTCAGTACATTCATCAAAACACTTCACATCTTTTATCAAGTGCTTGTATATGTGTGATTGTTTATCAGATCAGATCAAATGTTCTGTTTTTTGTTTTTTTTGATTTCGATTTTGACTATAAAATTAAAAAATATAGCTAAATATTTTTAATTGTTCAATTTTGTCAGATTTTATCTTATGATGACATGAAATAATATTTTAAAAGATAACAATATTTTCATGAAGTAATTAATTAGTAAGTAATTGGTGCTGTTATATGAGCAACAAATTCAATTCTGCTTTAAATCTTTTTATATTCAAGCTTAGCTACCTGGGCAAACAAATAATTGAATTATGGAATAAATTTCCATAAGCTAACTTTTTTGTTTGATGGACACTTTTTCAACCAATTTTATTCATTCAAAATGTTTAGTTTTACCATTTAGATTGAAAGCATAGAAAATACTTCATTAGTAACTCAATATATTACTAATTGGTGTGTTTGTACTTCACATTAATGAATATTGTATTATCCACTAATGATTATACTAGCAGCATTTATTGTAAACACACTTGTGTGTCATGCATACATAATATAAATAGCCTACAAGCTCACTAATTACCATAAACACCTTTAGATAAATTAATTTTTCTCAAATGATGTGAAAACAAATTAAGACTTGATTAATAAATACATTATAAATATATATGTAAGAAATAGTAACAAAATCATAGTTTTATTTTTTTTTAGTAAGTTTAGTATGATCTGTAGAACAATATCTTTTAAATTTTCAGAAGTAACTTTGAGTGGATACTTTTATTTTTCTGTTGCTTTAGTTTCTCTTTTTTGTTTGAGTTAAAACAGTCAATAGAAGCAGATCAAACTATGTTGAACTTAGATAAAATATATAGAACACAAGAAGAACAACAATCGTACAAAAGAACAGACAGACATGGCGAAAGTTGAATGTTGCAATATGTTTTTGATGACAATATATGTTGTTATAGTATCAGCTCATATTTCAATTGAATCACCTCCTTATTTAGTTTCTAGTGGTTTTTTAATATATTCGTAAGCTCAAAAGTGTTCAAAAATTTCAATCACATTTTATTTACTTTGGTATTTATCTAACTTTTTTATACATTTTTGGTATGTTGCATGAATAACTGAATAATATAACATGTACAAATAAATATCTAACAAAAGTAAAACATTTATGTAAAAACTTTTACTTATTCATCTGAAAACATTTTTTAATCTTTTTAACTCTAATTTAATGTTGTTTTATTTAATACATAAGTTACTCTATATCTTTAGATATCCATACTCCGAAAAAACACCACCATAATCGTGGAGTTTTATCAACCATATTTTGTTGTTTCGGTAACGTAAAGCGAACAGACAAACCCTTACATTCTTCTGGTGAAAGTACCATCATACAAACTAACCCCACTGACAATACGGCTGCAGTGCTACCGCATCCAAACCATACTCAAACTTCTTTAACAAAACAATGTGTAGAAGATGATAAAGAAGAAGAAGAAGTAGATTCAACTGTTAGTAAAACTTTTGTGAATTTTAGTGATTTGTTTGGCATTGTTATAATGTCAGCTACTTCAATAGAAAAAGGGTTAATCTATATACATAAAGAGGTAGAAGATAAATTAATCAAATTTCCAAAAACGCACACAAAAATTAAATTATTTGATGATTGCATTTACAATTTAGGTTCAAATGTTCAAAAAAAATCTTTTGTTACCATTTTTTTAAATGATTATGAGGTGGCAGACAAGAGCTTAAAAACAAAATTAGATGAGACATCAAGTAAATCTGATGACGTAAATTTTGTTGAAATTTTTCAATTTACAATCAAGATATTTTGAGAAGCTTATTTCATGAAATAAATGTTTTTATTTTAGTTTTTTTATGCTTTTTTATATGAAAAAGTCAGAACACCCCCGTCAAGAGATCTCTTCAGATATTTTATATTTGATGTGTTCTTAGTTACAATACTTTGGTACGTTTCATAAATAATTAAATGAATAAATGCCATAACTGATGTACATTTCAGTGGCTTTACATTTAATATGTTCATTTCTTTATCACATTATACATGTCTATATGGTATTAATAAGGGGTAATAAGAAATTATTGGTATGGAGAGTAAGTGTTTTGAAATATAGGGTATGGATTTCAAGGGATATGGGAGAGTTGAAATGTCACTTTTCAAAGGAAAATTCAGATTGGAAACCTCAAGTTTAACACTTTTGATTAATGCATTAAACATTATTGGAATCATGAATCATGAAAAATTACTTTCAAGGTTCGGAGTATTTGAAAAAAATTCTGATTATAAAATATTTCTATCTTTTAGGCCACGTCAACATTTGAGTCTTTCTACCTTCTCCCTGCTTTATGTAATCAAGATTTGAATAAGAAATGTGTTGTAATTGATCTTGATGAAACATTAGTCCATAGTTCATTCAAGGTAAGTTATCTTCATGTCCGTTTATTAGTAGTCTAACTGATTAGTAAGACCATTTGAATTTCTTGTTACATTAAGTCAAAGTTTTACTGGAAAACTAGAAGGTAAAAAAGATTTTAAAACTCATTAATATGATAATATATACTGTGCTAATGTTATATGAAATGTATATATTAAAATTGATCTTTAACCACAGTTATATTGTATGAGCTTTAATGAATTCCACATTACAAAAAATATGAAATTATATAGACTATTTGAGTTAGCAGGTTTCTTATCTAAATGCTTAAAATGCTTATGTTTTTTAATATCTATCTTCAATGATCTACACCTCCTGATGAATAAATTTGTTTATTATAGGGGTTATTTGTCCGAGGGCAATTCTCAGTGCGGGAAGTTATATTACATATTCAGTTCTGCTCTGTTGCTGTTATAAGCTGAAATAAAAAGTTAGATTTTCTAATGTCATACGTGAAATATGATTCCTTCTTAAATATTTTTATTTAAAGTCATTGTTTAGTCATGCCTATTGCGAGCAATCAAATCTTGCTTGGTTCAAAATTTAATTTTGAATGTAGGTCCTTGTATCATGTCTGCAAATGTAAGCTTTCCTTACACATAAATGTAGGAATAAATTACTTAAAATATGCTTTTATATTATTATTGACTCATCTTTTATGAACCAATAAAACAGTTGCATAGGTGATTTATGCATAAATTATATATAGAAGTCAAAAACATTGGAATCTCGACTTTGAAAATTGAAAATTGAAAAAACATTGAAAATTGACTTCAGCCAACGGAGTCCTATAAATTCTTTCTTGAGCATCCGTCCGTGTGTGCGTCTGTTATGGATATTTATCAGGACTGGCTCAGTAACTTTTTCTAATTTTACGTTAGGCAATAATAAGGGTTTTAAACGCATTAGGTTTTTTACCCCAAATAGAAAGGTTAGGGTTATTGAAAGAAACTAAATTTTTAGTTCATTACAAATTTATAATCTTATATGGTTTATTCTTAGCCTGTTGATAATGCTGATTTTATTGTACCTGTTGAAATTGATGGCACAGTCCACCAGGTAGATAATGTTTTTAAAATTTCTAAAATGAGTTTCGAAAATACTTCATCTATTTAATCGTATTAAATATAGGTTTATGTGCTTAAAAGACCATTCGTAGATGATTTTCTGAAAAGGATGGGAGAAATATTTGAATGCGTTTTATTTACAGCAAGTTTAGCTAAGGTGAGTTCTTCTAGTTAATCCTTACCTATGCTTTAATGACACATCATTTACGTGCTTATCTGATGTTCTTGTATATATTTGGTTATCATTTTCTTGTTGCAGTATGCCGACCCTGTAGCTGACCTTTTAGACAAAACGCAATGCTTTCGCTCACGTTTGTTTCGAGAATCTTGTGTATTTTATAAAGGCAATTACGTGAAGGTAAGGTAATCATGTGAAGAATGATCAACAACATGTGTTTTATTGAAATGAAAGGACGTATTGGCTCATGCTATCAACTTTTGATGTTGCAGCTTGCTAAGCATTGAACAGTTTATGTCACTCGATACTTTTAATAAATAATTCTAAAAATATTCCCACGTTAAAACGGCTGATTTCCAAAAAAAAATGATCTTGATCTTGAGTGAAGGAATATTAAATATAAAGAATAGCTAAGTAACAAATTCTCATCATTTGAGATTAAATAAGGTTGGTTAATATATGATATTACCGTAGTAAGACTGCGCTTCTTTAATGTATCTACTGGCTGAGAGATTTTATTTTTATTTTCAGGATTTAAGCAAACTTGGTCGAGACTTACATAATGTCGTTATAATTGATAATTCTCCTGCTTCCTACATATTTCACCCTGAAAACGCTGTACGTATACTAGTAATCTAATGAAGCATTAGTGGATAAAACAAATGCTCACTCTACCTATTATTTAGGATTATTTCGCAAAACAATTTTGTTTCTAGAAGTTTCATTTTAGTCAAATTCACTTTTCTTGTTTTTGACCATAAAGAATAGATATTTCCTAAAAGTTTAATATTATTTGTATTTACTGCCTTCGCTGTTTTTATTTGTAAATTTATTTCGTCATATCTGATTTCCTTTCATCATGTTATACTATAGACAATGTACTTTAGATGAAGCTGTTTTTAATTGACCCATCTTCGAATAAAACTAATTATATTATTTAATTTAAAATTTATTTAGATACCAGTGACTTCGTGGTTTGATGACAAAAGCGACACAGAACTCATGGATTTAATACCATTTCTGGAAAGTATTAGTTCAGCGGATAGTTGTATAACTGCGTTGCAAAATAATTATGTAAGATATAAAGCAGGCCACAAACAATCATATCTAGACGATGTTCATAATGATTAATTTGTAGAATGAAATTTTTTTAATTTTAGTTTTTTAAAAAAATATTCTATTAGCTTGCAAAACAAAATCTGATGATCAAACAAATCTTTTTGATAAGTTAGATACTTAAAATATATAAAAATATCACTGAGAAAGAATTTTTCGAGGTCTTTGGGACCCTTTTAAGATTTACTAAAGTATTTTTCTATTTTTTACGATTTAAAATTACTGTAATTGTTATAATATTTTCATAAATTTTTCGAGGATTTTTATATTATTAATTTCTTTATGTTTGTGCCATTTGAAAGAGAATTTGATATTTTTTAAATTATTTACTATTGTTTTTGTAAGTGAAATTTTTATAATTGCCTAGTATTAGCCCTCCTGTGATTCTCCCAAATGCATCTTTATTCATCTTGAACAATTCTTCATACAAATGGCAGTTTGGTAATTTTTGTATCCTAATGCTTAAGTGTTTTTTACGATATATGTCTTTTATACCAGTTGTGTCTTTAAATTTTATTTCATTCTTAATAATACTTCCAAGTAAACTGTACATTATATTCATATATTATATATGTATATATGTGTAAAATTCCTAGATCGTTTGTTCGTTGACGTGTGTCGTCCATTTTTAAAAGCTGTCCCAAACATCCTTTATCTTACTTTAGTGAAGGCGATGTCAAAGTAGTAACCTCATTAAAGGCGATGTCAAAGTAGTAACCTCATTTAATACTTTTTCGGGTTATTTTTTTTATACCCAGTTCAATTTTTTAAAATACAAAAAAACAACTTTCTGTTCATAATATTCGAATCCATTTCTGTAAATATTTTTTACCTCTATCTCATGATAACCATTGTACGTGTTAATACGCTTACACGGTATTAGGTGTATATTAAAACTTTATTTAAACCAAGATCAATGTTCTTTGAGTATCAGTATTTTTTCTTACAGGATCAATGAAGTTAACCTCATTAAATTATCCATACAGTTAATAATTCAAGTGCCATTTCCAATTTTTTTTTCTTTTTTTTTCTCACTTATGTTTATGTTTGTTTCTTTGTTTATGTTGTTGGGAGGGAAACTTCTGGTGCATCCATATTTGACACTTGTTTTTATATATATATATCGGATATATCAATTTTACCTTAAAAATTAATGTATATAAGAAAAGACAATATTTTTCAATAGATTTGTCTTTTCTCAGTTCTTATGTATCAATACAGTTTTACTATAGTATTCGAATGTGCATTACTGGAAAACACCACATCTCATCATGTCCTGCCACCTCGTACTTAGCTTCTTTAGTGAAAAGGTGTTCTCCTGTATCGTTTATTGCACATTGAGTTCTAATATTTTTATATATAAGAAATAAATTCTCATTACATTTTCATTGTTATAATTAATTCACCTTATGGTTTCACTACATAAATGTTAATTGTTACAACAAGGCTGCCTTTTATTCAAAGAGGTAACCTGTGTTTTATCAAGAATACCTGTGTTAAAAATTGTGTCTAAAATACGCTCATTCTGTTTTAAAGACATTACCTATGTTTCAAAGAATCTAATTGTGTTAAAGGGGGGGGGGGGGGTACCTTTACATTGTTATATTTCATTACTTTAAATAGCTTTAATCTAAGTATTAACCATTTTCACGAATGCCGATTTACCATTGCCTAAGAGCATATATCATTGTCAAAGACTATCCAGTCACACCAAGTAACTTAACTGGCCTTTCTTCCCAATTTTTATATTTTCATATATTTTCTTAGTGTTCATCTGCTTCTACTTCTATCCATGTTTTATTTCATATCATACCTCAAATGTTGTTTCTATTGATATTAAAGGAAAGAAATTGATACATAAATACATGATACAAGTAATAGACAAGAACTCTCAGATTAGCATTCCATCATGTCTTTCATTACTTTGTAGAATGTAAACTTCGCGGTCATTTGGCATCTAAAATAAAAAACAAGATTAGCTAAAGCCAAACTAATATTAAGATAATAAATAGATAGCGTTTAAATATTTTTTTAGAAGAGTTTTATTTTTATTTTAAGCAAATAATTTTTAGCCATCGATAGATCTTACAAACAAATTAAGCTCAATTGTAGATTTACTGAAACATTTTTTAACGCCCTCTCGTTAGGCTCATATAGTGATTTTTTAACGCCCTCTCGTTAGGCTCATAGTGATTTTTTAACGCCCTCTCGTTAGGCTCATATAGTGATTTCAAGTTTTTGTTTAAAATTTCAAGCTGATTTTTTAACTTGTCTGTCTCCAAAATCTGTCTCCAAACAATTGCCTCAGGACAATTTGTTTTCGTACATTTGCTCCTCCCAGACAAACCCCCCCCCCCCCAAAAAAAAAAAAAAACACAAAAAAAACAATAGCCATGTAGGCTTCCTTATGACACAAGTACAGAATGTGTTGACATATATTAGTCGGGGGGTACTTGAACCACGGATGGTAAAAAATGACCAAAAATATATAATATCAAATATACCATAATTTAAATTCTCATTGGTTGATTCATTTTCATCTCTTATATAAAAGCTGTACTTAGTCCGTTTGTGAAAGAGTATGCGTTAAATATTCTAAAGAGCATTGTTAATTCGTTGTTTTTTTTGTTTGTTAGTTTTATTAGATAACGGGTGGTTTATAAAAGAATTTTTGATTAAGATTTAAAAAAGATTTCTCTGGTTTTTCTTTAAAATAAAGCAAGAGAAAGAAGTCAATTAAAAGTCAATTGGACTTTAATTTAAGAAAAACGTGTGTGAGAGAGAGTGTGTTGCTTTAAATAGAAGACGGGCGTTTAATTAAAAATGTTTTGTGTGTATTACAAGAACATTGTAATATATTTACACTTACAGTTTATAGTAACTTGATAAATGTTTGTTGTACTGCTCTTAATAAAAATACTATGGACTAAAACTAAATCTCCGTTTTGATTTTATTTTAGAAATATTAAAATTTATTCTATGAATAATGACCATTAGAGAATAAAATTCATTGAGAAGCAATTTTTGCATTCGATATCATAATATCATGAAGTTCCTCTTGTGCTTCTTGTAAATTGCAAAACATCAAAAGTTAATTGTGAAAGATTATCTAAATAAATTGTTGTAAAAAAAAAATAATAAAAATGTATCGATAAAATTTAAATGTAATCCAAATTGTAATTGTAATTGTAAATGTAATCCATTGATGTACGTTTGACGCCGAGCCACCGACGGCTAGTGATAAATAATATTCGAAAAAGCCGTAAACGAAACTTTTAGTGATATTTTACATGGGAACAAGTGTGTGCCAATAAAGTGTGATAAGAAATCTAAAAAGAGATTTAAGTAAATTCGGAAGAAACAATCTCAACAAGAAATGTCTTTATGTGATTTTATTTGTGTTAATAAAGTATACAAAACACTTATTTAGGCTAATACATGAAAGTCTAAGGTCATGTCGGCTGTAGGAACAGATGCTGCTCTCATGCTTGAAAGAGCTCTTGAAGAAATGGATGACATTTTTAGAGAATCTGATGACGATATCAGTAATAATTTTATTCACAATACTAGCAGCACACCAACAACTGTCAGAACTCTATCTCAAATTCAAGCAAATAGAAATCATATCTTTGTAAATAAAAATTATGAAGATGTAGGGAGTAGTAATATCATAATAAAAATCCTTGAAGATTTAGAATATCAATTAGTAGCAGGTCAAAATGATTCACAGAAAATGTCGCCACAAGCTATATATCATATCAAGAATTATTGCGTTACGAATCTAACAGTCGTATCAAATTTTTTTAAAGATGTTAACAGTCTTTTGGCAACAGAATCAGTAAGTTTTTAATATCTGCTGTTTACTGTTATTTTTGTGGAATGTTGGTATATAATAAATAGTGCTGGGGTTGAGAAATACTGTCAAATGAGTCAGTTCAATTTCAGTACTATTTTCTAAATATCTTGTAAACCACTTTTACCATAGCTCTTCAAAAAAAATTATCTGAACTTTGTGTCGTATTTTATAACTTAATTATTAACAACTTTACTAACAATTTATTATAAACAATCGTTAGACTGTAAATATTAGCTATCTAGAATTTGCCCAAAGTTGATCCAAGCAACAGGAATTGATAAATTTTGGTTTGGGGTGAATTGGATCAGTTATTTTACACCAAGCAAACAAGGTTTACAATGAGTATTAAAGTTGAAAACAGTTAGCACCTCAGAAGCCTTTGCCAGACTCTAATATGTTATAACCTTAAAGATCTTAAGGCATAATGTCATCAATATCTGTGATACATATAGTTTGTGGAAGGTTTTTTTTCTTATAAAATATCTGAACTTTAATTGCTTTTTTAGATTTTAAAACAAATCTATCTATCTATCTCTAACTTTTGCAATAAAAACTCCTTTTTTTGATTTATTATTTTAATTATTATTGATATATTATTATTATTTATAAAAGACTCCTACTTTTGCTGTGGTCCTACTTCCAGCAACCGCAAAACAAAATGTTTACCTCTCACTTTTTTCTACAATTTTTTTTGACAGATAAATTAAATCCAGGAATATTTGATCAATAAAAACTAATTAACTCAGTGAATGTTTGAGAAGTACACATAAAATTCCCGTGTGTTAAGGCACAGGTCCCAAAACCTTTTTTACCTCCAAAAAGACCTTTTTTGTGGATACGTAACGTAACTTTTAAAAATAATACTAGAAGTAACATATATTGATGGAAAGCACTTTCTTTCTAGTTTTTATTCCCTTTTTTAGTGACAAAGAGAAAAATATTGATAATTGAAGTTTTAAAATAAGGGATCCCTGTTTTCTTTTTTCAGAAATGCAATTAAATTCTTTAAATTTAACCCCAGAACTTTTTTTAGCTTTTATATATATATATGTTTAAAATTGTGGATTAGAAAATAAAAAGCAATTCTAAACAGTAAGATATAAACAGTAAAGTACTTTCTTTGAACCTATATTTATCAACTAGAAATTATAACTCCTATTCATATACTGCACATTCTTCAAATGAAATAGATTTCCTTGTTATTCTTCCTTGCAACAAACAAATAAAAGGGAAGGTTTTTGAAGATCTATACTTTGGGTTTATTACCCTACAAATTCCTACAAAGGAATTTAAAAACAAAAGGGATTCTACAAGAGCAACATTTTCAAAAAAGCGTTAAATATATATAGCACATTTTCAAAAGCAAAAAAATTATATCAGAATTAGAATTAGAATTACTGTTTTCATTTACTAGGTTTTTATTTTAATAATAATGGATTCATCTTTTTGTCGTCCATAATCATCACTGTTCGTCATTTTTGTTTGTTTCTCTAAGTAACAGTGGTTGTACATATGTACTAAGTTGCATTTGTATATATGCAAATAGGCTTGAATATTCTCTTAAGTCCATAAAATATCAGCATCAATAGTTTGCAAACTTCTATGGGAATCAAATGTTTGAAAAACAATACAGAAAAGCATTAGCAACTTTAATAAAGAACTTTGGTAGATTAGTTAATGTCAAACTTCAATATTTCAAAAAAAGAACAAATTAGGAAAAGAAACACGATTGAAGATAGGGAAAACAATGAGAATATAAAACAAAATGATTCATCTATTTATTCTCATGCTTTCTTCAACCACAAGTCGTGATTCTAAATAAATAAATATATACACCTTGAAAATATAAAAACATTTTTATTCATTGAAATTGAATGTCTCTTCTTATCTAAAAAGCACTAGCTGTAATTTCAGCGATGCCAGAAGAAGTATTGTCTTCCAAGCAATGAAATCCACATTACAAGTTTTAAAGGGATTGCGAGTTGTTGACATGTTTATTTCAGCTTAAAGAGCATCAAAAACTTTTTCAACCCAAAGGGTTAACAACCCATATAAATTGAATAACTTAAAATGTGTCAGGTGGTTGACATAATTCACATTTAATGAAGATTTTTAATTAAAAAAATATACTGTCTGTTTCTGGATCCAGTCCTTTTTAATGAAGAGCCTGGATCTGGTAAAAATAATATAAAAAAAATATGTCAGAGTTTGTATTGAATTTTTAGTAACTTATCTTTCTATATGCTAGTTTCATGTGCATTTCTTAAATATTTAATGTGTGTATTTAGTTTTTATTGATTTTTTACCTTGATGTGTTGTCATCAAGGTTGCTTGCAATAAAAATGGCTTGATCTAAGTTTTAAAACTTCAATCTGAAACACATTGTTCTAATACCTTAGAATCTTTTTTCTAGAAACTGACGGCATATTAGTTTTTTCTGATTTTTTCCATGAAGATAGGCATTCATACAGAAAGACGCAGCCCTAAAAATCCCAAAAAAATTTACTTAAAAATACTTTCCTTGTAATTTGAGAACCTTTAATTTATTTTTTCCGATTTTTGGCATAAAGAAAGGTAAATGTTCAGGGTAAGAAGTTCATTTTTTCAATTTTTTTGTTTTCCCCAAATTGGAGTAAACAGGGCAAAAAAACATTTTCCCTTGTAACTCAATAAGATTTCATCTTATTGTTCTTAGTTTTAATACATAATTATGCATTATAAGTTGACCTAAGTTTTATTATTCAAAAAGTCTTGTTTGTGCTTAACTGGGTTCAAAAGGTAACCCTGCTAACTCTTGAACGGTAATAGGTAATATATAAGGTAAAATACAAGGTACAAAGTCACATATCTAAAAATACTCTTTCATTCATAATTAGGGTCATAAGGTCAAATATTTTAAATAAGCAAAGATCTATGATGACAGTGACAAAAAAATTCTAAGACAATAGCTCATAAGGGTTCAAAAAATTCATGAAATATCAGGATTTTTTCATTTAACTGATCTCAAAGTTTTTTTTAGTCAAATGGTTCTTTATATCTTGCAAACCAACTTGCCTTCTTGTATCTTATTTATGTAGATTATAGAATAATTGCAGGGATTCCCACAGTCAGTTTTTCTTATTTTAGTTAGTGCAATACAATACAATATAATGATTAAAACAAAATTATTTAAATTACCTCACTCTAAACATGCTCTAAAGAAAAGTTTATATTATTGGATACTTTAAAACCCAGCTATCAACATTACTACTCTTTTTCCTTTTGTTAACATGTTAGATTATCTATTTTATCA
>JAUELD010083404.1:5067-20182 GCA_031471615.1 Aglantha digitale | reverse complement strand
TTATATTATGTCTTTGCGAGAAAGACAAGAAGTTTTAAGAAGCCATAGTAGTAAAAACATCTTGAAATGAAACTAGGCGTTTATGAACAGTAGTTGAAAGTCAATCACCTTCTGTGCAAATAAAACAGAGATTTTTTAAAAAGTTCTCTTTCAACTTTCAAAAGTTTCAAAAAACAACAAATTTTTGCTCAAATTTTACTTAATAATATTTCTTAATCATGTTCATTTTGCTACTTGTAAGTTTTTAAATTTTCAAGTAGAGTAAAGTAGTTTTTTTTTACTCTCTCATTGAATTATTATGAAATACGTGTAGTACCTATCACTTAAAACTTTACGCTCCAGTTTTTGTTGAGATTTATATTAAAATAATTTATCATTTTTTGAATAATTAATTATGCATGACGCCAAAAACAAGAATTATAGATTCCTTCTTTTGGAAGCCTGCATAGTTCACCAACCTTGTTACATGTGGTGAAAATATTAGTTTTAAACCCGAGTTAATTAACTTATTAAGTTTCGAAGGAAAGCCAAACATGATTCCATGATTTTCATGAAATCAAACTATGATTTCTTATAATATGCTAGAATTATAAAACGTGTCTCGGTATCTAACAAAAAGAAATGGGTTCGAAATGGCTGCAGTGTATATACTAACAAACTGATAATGAAATGCTCTGTTATTTACAGTTTGCAGAAGAAGTCAAGTTTTTATGAACACGTTAATTCGTGAATCTGTGAAGAATTCTTAGCTATATTATAAAGTTCGAGAAAGTTTTTTTAAGCGAATTTAACAAATTTAAGGTGATTTTAACGATCTCTGTTTTGATAGCACTTCAGTTAGCGCGCTCTTGGCCTCAACCGTGTATGTTAAATAATATACATGAAACACATACTAAACTTGTGTGGTACATCCAATCTATAATGGGGTGCTAATGGCCACATATAAGGGTGAAAGAAATCAGGCTAATTTCATTGATGAATGATTTTGAAGCACTAAAAAACTTTGTAAGTGAAGTGACACTTAATATATTAAATTGTATATGTTTTAAACAATGAATATGTAGTTAAAGTTCTATTACATAATTTTTATGGTGACCAAAAACTGTTCATAGGATTTGAAATAATCTGTTTATTGTTTTTTGCTCACTCATTAATATTTATAAAATGTTTTTTTATTCAGAGATGGGATTGGATTGTTTACATTGTATTTATACACATTATATTTAAGTCTGCTCTGCAACAGATAACAACATTTCTTTAAGCTCTTCAAGTATAAGATTATAACTTGTTAGTTTAAACACTCCCTGTGGTCATTAAATAAAACTGTAAACAGCATGATATATATAATTATATTTTGTAAAACCTCAAAAATATCTCTCTAAAAACAAAGTATTTTTTAAAGATATACACCTTTTAAATTCACTGGATGATGGTGTCAACTTATAAAAAAGTATTCGGCAAAACAGGAGAATATATAAATAGAAATAGGAAACATGTCGTATTAATACTTTTCTAGATGGTTGGGGGGAAGGGTGGGTCGTAACTACCTCCTAAGAAAAATCTAAATAAACAAGGGTTAAGCTTGCCAAAGGATAGCCTGAAATTTTATGTGAATCAAAAGTTTTACATGTTTCTATATATATATCTATATATCTGTTCTTTGAAATATGACAAGTTTGTGCCACAACTGAAAATTAGCAATTAAAAGAGTGCTAAACAAAATAAACAATAAATTTTTAATAAACAATAAATAATTTGGCCATTAAGTGTGGGTAAGATAGTGCTATATCTTACCCACACTTAATGGTCAAATTTTTTATTGTTTAATAAATTATTAAATTATTAAATTAGGGACTATTTCTATAAGATTTAACTTTGTCTTGATCAAAAATGATTACATCAGCAAAAATCTTACTAAAGAGCAAAACACTTGTGTATATTTTAAAAGGATATTGTTGTGGGATCCTTTGTGCAAAAAAATAAGTATGTAGCTCGCTTTAAGTTCAAAAGTTAGGGTGGGGGTAGATTTAACCCCCCCTCTTGCATCCGTTTAGCGTACATAAAAAGCCCAGAATTTTCTAGAATCTAAAATATACATTACAGTGTATTTTACATAACTAATACTTTAAATCGGTATTTTATTTTGAAAAAATATTTTTGGTTATGGACTGTCAGTGTAAAGTGTACAATTCAGAAAGTCTTGTAATTTTTTATTGATACCTATTATTAATAAACTTCAAATTGTAATTTAGGAAAATATATGAACAGCTAGAGAAAGATGTAGGGGTATACGAAAAAAAAGAATTTTTTCTTGGATTTACATAGAGGAAATAAAATAACTGTTACAATGGAGAGTTTTATTGATCACAGGTGTTTTCAAGTGGAAAAGATTATTGGAATACATATAGGAGAGGTAAGGACTTCTCGCCCAATCTCGTAAACAAAAGTTTATAAAAACTGTTGAAATTACTGTATTATTACGTATGTAATAATAATTGTATCGAATTTGCATATTGTTCAACCTACAAATTTCATTTTATTTTATTTGCAAAGGCAAAACTGTGTAATCTTATATTTTATATCATTTAAACAAAGTTCACTCACTTTTTAACTAAGTGAACTGTCACTGCCTCATTTTCAGGACAACAGTGCATATTATCAAGTTCAGTGGGCGTCAACGTGGGAGCCTTTGAATAATCTTATCGGTTGTGAACACTTAATAAAAGAGTTTTGGATGAAAAAGAGTTGTCAAGTTCTTGGCGTGAATGTTACAAGTATTAAAGAAGTAGGACATCATGAAAAATTAATTAGCATTTTGATTCTTTTACTTTGATTTTGACTGTCGTTAATTTTGACCAAGAGTTTGTTATTTTTTTGATTTTTTGTCTTCAAAAAAAGGTTATAAAAACAGATTTTGAATTTTTATTTTGTTAAACTTTTTAGTTAGTTTTCTGCAGTTTATTGACAAAGTTAAGTTTGCGTACTTACAGAATATAATTCCAGAATTTCTACGAAAAGCCATTGTGTGGTAACAAAACATATTGTAACAGATTTGTGTTGCTCAATAGGAAGAGTTGAATGATGAAATATCTGAAGTATCAATCAACTCCCCCTGTGCTACAATTATTAACAATAATAATGACGAACCCATTTCAGTAGAAACAACTTTACATCAATCAGTAGATGATTTGATTGAAGAGAATGAAGTATGTGAGGTATAAAGACTGAAAAATTAAAATTAATTTTTAATTTAAACATGATTTAATTTGAAAACTTCAAAAGCCGAAGTATTGTCAGTAGTTTTTAACTGTGAATATATATATAGAATATTCACTTTTTTGTTTTTATTAGCTGCTTTCTGACCTAAATCAATTTTGTTTAGATATTATGTCGAAGATTTGTTTGAAAGTTATATTATTGATCCTTTGTCATATTTTAGGAAAATGACAAAAGTACTGATGTTCCAAATTCACCTAAAACTCCTAATAACAATAACTGTCAAGCGAAATCCTCTTTCTTATTCCCATCAACACATGGACCAACCTCTAGAAAATCTGTAGGTATGTCATTTTCAAAGCGTAAGCACAACTTTGCAACATCATCATCATCTATACCTTCAAAGAGACCTTGCTCCATAACTGAATACAGCGAATCTTCATGTGATATACCACATAATAGCCAGGATAATTTAATCAAGCCTCCTACAACATCATGTAACAGTGGTGCAAATAACAGCAGTGCCCTAGAACCAATGTCACCCAAGTTTATCGAAATTCAGACTGACTGTGAAAATAAAGTTGGTGAAAAGGTATTCGGAAGTTCCCCAACTAGCATAACGGAAGCAGCATCTTTTTCATTTGGTCAAAAAGTTTTTGAAATACATAATGAATTTATGAGATTTGCTTCTGATGATGTGCAGAAGGTGTTGTCAGAACATGAAGATACTGAAATTGAAGATAAACAAATGTATGAAAAAGTAAGTCACCAGAAGATATCACTAGATGTATTTTTTCATTGTTTTGCAATTATTTTTTTTTGATTTTTGCCATCATTCACAAATATACATAGGCAGGTTTTGTCCTTTTATATTGTACAAGGATACAGTATTTTGTATAATCAATATATCCAAGATGTTTGAAGTATAGCTCAGAAGGACTTCTTTATTTAGAAGTAAGTTTTAAAGCCAAATGTGGAATTCTATTTGTGATATATGATACTTGATATTTCATCATGATAGGGCGTTGAGGTTTGTAAAATGGCACCATTTGAAAGGAATATGAGATCAGGGATATCAGGGAGAAAAAAATTCCAGTGAACTGCAAAAACTGGTGACTTAGGGATCATGTTCAATGAGACTCATGGACGATTATTCGATCATTGAAACAATAGATAATTGCAGTAATTACAAAAAAATCTTTTGTTTCAAATGGACAAAGTTAATAAAGAAATCGTCCTACATTGCAATTATCTTTTGTCCAAAAAGTGTGAAGTTAAGTCCAGCACTTAAATACTTTAATCTCAATTAAAAAATTTTATAAATAAATTTAAAAAAAACGATGTATATACATAAAAAAGTTTTAAATCATTTTTTATAGTTTAAAACTACAGCGATAGCTATTTTTACATCGTTAAAAAACGTTATAAAAAGAACGACGAGAACTATACTAACATTGTTGAAATATGTTTCTAAAAGCTCAAAACTACGACGATAGCTATTTTGACATCGTTAAAAAAGATTCTATGAATCTTCAAGCTACTGCTGTAGCTATATTGACATCGTTAAAAAAGGTTTTGAATTGCTTAAAACTACGACGATAGCTATTTTGAAATCGTGGAAAATGGTTTTAAAAAGCTTGAAACTACAGCGATAGTTTTATAGACTTAAAGTTTTTTAAAAACTTAAAAACTATATGGTAAAAACCGAAAATTTCCTGCTTTGTTGTTTTATCTAGGTATAATTTTTTTCTTCTCAAAATTACACTTATTATTTAAAGTTTGCTTAATATCTTTTAGCTTTTGCACACACCTGCTTAACAGAAACATTTTTAATTGTTTTTCGATTCTTACTTTTAAAATCATACACAAAACATTGTGACATTTATAGACATGCTTATGAAAATAAAAGGATAAAAGAGAGAGAAAATAATGGGTATAGAAACACCAGTAGAAATAAAGTTGCAATAGAATTGGTTTGTAATTTTATGTTGTTTAAGAAACGCGATGTAATACAGATGATAACTTAGTATATGTAAGAGATTACCTTTGAGGCAACTATGCTTGTCTCGCTTTCGTTGAACATGATCCCTTACTACAGTCTTATCTTATTGCAGCAATAAACGAGGGTAATAATTTAACCCCTAACACAATAGACAAGATATTTTCCCTTAATCTTTCCTTGCAGTCACTTCATCATTTCTGTTATCCAATTTCTTACATTACCTTTACTTAGATGTTTTCATTTGTACATGTTTTAAATTTTGTCAAAGACTGTAAATCAACATCATAGTTATGCTTTCATATAGCAATTTGAACAAACCATATATTTATAGTACATTTGCTTCTAGGTTTGCACATGCTTATGAAGGATCAGTAGTAGGTTATCCCTGTAACATGGCCCTAGATTGTTTTGATGTACATGGGTTCTCTTTATTGTAATAGAGTGGTGCAGGTATACAATGTCCATTGGTACCTGAACTTTCAGTATGTGCAAAGTTGCACCATCAACATGAAATAAAAAAAATAATAATATTATTTCAAATTTTATTATTAGACACCAACAAATAGTATGAACAGTGAAATTGAAGCTACTAACCCAATTGAGATTTCTAAACCAGCGACATCAGTATCTAAGATCCAGAATTCAACAAATTGTGGGAGTAACATTGAAGAAAAAAGTGCAGCTGAAATTGACGCTACTAGTAATGGTGTATATATTGATGGTAAGTTGTCCAATTCATCAAGCCATTTTCATTCTTCATTTAATTTTAATTTTTAAGGTCATTTTTGTGTTCCACAGTTTATTTATACAAAATTTTCCAGGCCGTCTTTGAATCCTAAAAAAAAAAGTTTAAAACTTTAATCATCTTTAATATTCTTTGGAAAATACAGACTTGAAGAAGTTTTATTTGAAAGTTTTTTATATAACTTAAACAATTACAAGTGTTGCTTTATACTTAAAATGTGACATTTAAAATGAAAAAAATAAATAAAATAATGAAACTTAAAATAAAATGAAAAAGAACCTTGCAATAAAATGTGGTCATTTTGTAACAGAAGAACAACAGCAGTTTTGAGTTTTAAAAATTAGTGAGCACTTTTAAAAAAAAGATAAAATTGTCTCCTGTTTTATTATATTTCATGAAAAAGAAAGAACATACAATTTTTGTTTATGTGTGGAACTTTGTATTAAGTACCAAAAGAACTTGAATGGTTAAATATATAGAAGTAAAGCAAAGCATAAAATTATAATTTATTTGATTGCCATTTGATGTTGACAATAATGTCTGCATTGGCAACCTGGATTCATAGGAATGATAGAAGAAACATTAGGTTTTATATAAATAGAATATTTGTATTTTAAAAAAATATTTGCATTTTTTTGCACTGATTTTTTTATACCAAGTTTTAAATATCAATCTGTGTTATAAATATTTTACTTATGGAGTTGACCAGCATCCATTCAAAGCCACCATTTACTTTAAAATTCATTAGTATTTCTTTTCTAATGTTAATTTCTGTATTATTAATATCTGATTTTTATTGCAGTTACTACTCCAACACATGAGGATTCAAAATCAAAAGATGGCTCATATTGTTTGGAGAAGAATTTAAATTCAATGTTGGAGAAAGAGATCCTCGGAATACCATTATCTTTTGTTAAAATATCTGATCATATTGTGAAAGACGAAAAGTTATTCAATACTGAGTCTATCAATAACGTCCATTTTAACAAAGTTGTTTTATCAGATAAACCGTATATTTGCTTATCTTGTAACCTACGATACAAATCATCATTCAGTTTGCGTAAACATTGTAGAAGACATCACAAACAATTGTTGGATCAAACAGAAATAGATATCAAATGTAACATATGTGCTCGACAATTTCTCCGATTTCAACTCCTAAATGAGCATGTTAAAGAGCACAAGTTAGAAACAAACAATGCCTTGTATAGTTTTGCTTGTGGGCTGTGTGATGAAGTATATAAAACAATAGCTGATTTAAAAAACCATTGTATGTCACATGAATATGATTTATTTGATACCTGTGTGACAGAGACTATAGAAACAGCAGAAGAAAATGAAAGCGATGTTACAGATGAGATAGTACAACCTCTTTTTAAATGTCCTAGTTGTCCTATTCGATTTGCCAAAAATTCTGATTTAAAAAAGCATGCTTTAAAACATGTTCAAAATAAAATGGGTTACAAAGGCAAGTCTCCTGTAAAAACTCCTGTGAAAACAATGGATTTGTCAATGACAAAAGAAATTGATTCTATCAATGAAGATGTCCAACCACTGTCATTAATTAAAAAAAAAATATCAACAAAAATATCTGTACCAAAGAAAACAAAGACAGTTAAAAATGATAATGAATTTTGTTGCAATTATTGTGATCTTAAATATAGTACAGAAAAATTGTTGCAGCATCATATTCATGAAACCCATTCAATAAAGTCTCCTGGTGAAACATTTTATCATTGCCCACTTTGTCCAAATTCCAAACCTAAGAAAGGCCTCCAGTTGTTTAACTCGCACTGTAAAAAGTATCACGGTAATGAGGAGGCGTTTCCTTCCATATTTGGTATGATAAAATGTCCATTATGCTTAATGTTTTTTCCAAAGCGGCGTGGATTGCTGTTGCACATGTGTAAACAACATGATATGAAATCGCAAGAAGCCAGTGAAATTATCAGCCTCTGTGTGGAAGCTGTTCAATCTAATGGTGAAGTGGTAGAGGTCAAGCCCAAAGTTGAAATAATTAAACCAGTTCCTGAAAATAATAGTAATTCAAATTATAGTAAAAAACTTGTTTCTAAAACAAAGGCTTGCATTAAGAATACTAAAGGAGCACAAAAGAACAGTGTTCTTTCAACTAAAGATGTTGCCAGTGTTTTGCAAAATAATATCAATGTTAAACGGGTTGGATGTGTGTTATGCTACCGCACCTATGAAAACGAGAGTTGTTTACTTCGCCATGTGCGGTTAAAACATCGATTACGTAAAGCTGAGTACAAGATAAAAACAGAAGCTGTTGTACAAGCAGATGAACCATCTTTTAAAAAATTTCAATGTTTATCATGTAGCAAGCAATTTATGACCAAAGGTAATTTGACCAGACATGCTCAGATGAACCACTCAAGCGAGGAATTAAAGAATTTGCCTAACCTGAAATGTGTGAAGTGTTTGGTTCGCTTTGAAGATAGGAAAACATTATTTAGTCATACGAAAATCGGTTGTTCAAGAAAGAAAAATCGATCAAGCAGTCAAACAAAAACCAGTTTAAATAAGAAAAATAAATTAAAATCCACTGATCATAAAAAAAAAATTAATAATCTGGCAAAGATAGAATCAGTTGCTAAAAAGCGTGGTAGAAAACCTTTAAAATTTCCTTGTCCTCTATGTCCAAAAAAGTTCTCACTACCAATACTGTTAGCTAGTCATACTAAAGGCTGCCGAGCGAAGACCAAAACAAAGATGGATGAATTGAAAAAAGCTTCAAAGAATTAATGCTTTGAGCATGTTTTTACCAATAAATTTTAATCAACTTTTCATCTTTACAACTTATAAAAATATAATAATGATATAAAGCTATTTTATTTTTATATCATTGAGTTTAATTTGAACTTTTTTACTAATTTATTTTATTTTAATCTAGGTTCCTTAATTTTTGTGGTGTTTCTGCACAGTTTTGCTGTTTGATGCATTTTTCCTTTTCTTGCTACTGTTCCTCTTTCTTCTGTAGTGTTAGATCTTCTCCAATACATTTAAAAATTTCTTATTGTATAGAAAAAAATGAAGGAACTATATGTCACTGCTCTTTAAAATGTTGCATTAAGAACTATATTATAGAATTTGTATTTCAGTTATTTAAAGCAGTCATATTTTAATTTTATAAAATGTTTTGTCTGGATTTGTCATTTTAAACTTTTTAAAATTGATATACACTAAAGTTAATTTTTAATTTTTAATTTTTATTTTCATACAATGAGCCTATTCTTGATTTTATAATTAGAACCATTTAAAACTTTTGAATTTGAGTTTTAATGTTATTGAAGCCTAATGTATTTTGAAAACAATGTCTTTTGTTTTAGTTAACTAAAAATACTTTTAGACTGTTGTAGACTTTTGAACATTTCTCAGTCCGTTTTCCTCTTGATAGAAGACTAAATTTGAAACTTCTTAGTAAATAGGAACATAATCTTCTTATAATTCTTATAATTCTCTTTGCCCTTCAATATATGTCAATCACCTAATGCAAATTTTGTATAATGTTTAAAATAAATAACTGGGATCATTAAATTGCTACATGTCTAAAGATGTACTCAGAAGATAATGGCAGATATATTTTAATCTTTTAAATTTTGTTTGTTTTTAGTGTGTTTATAAAGGCGTTTTAAGTGGTGTGTTACAAATGGCATTATTGAAAGTCAATATTATTTTATTTGCACTGGGAATTTTTGTTTTGATTTTTAATATATATTTAAACCATTATATTTTAATCCTTAACCAAGTAAATATTTAAACTGTCCATTCAACTACTTGTTATGTTGCTCTATCTATTATTCCTTATAATTGATGAACATTTTATTAGGAACCAACCACTATGCTGCCCACTTAAACACAAAATAAAATTTTTTCTCTAAATTCACACTAAACATCCTTTTTATTAAAAACTTAGCATAGCAACTTCCACACCTATTTTTAAGATAAAAATAGTGCTTGTTAGTGCCAATTTTTCATCAAAAAACTGAACCCAGACCATAGATGCCCAACATCTCTAAGTTTAGCCCATACATTTTCTACAACATTGTTTTTACATACTATAATGAAGTTCATGTTTCTTGTTTACTTTTAGCTTAAACAAAAATAATGAACAAATTCATTTTCCACATCTTTGCCCATTTTTTATTCTCAATGGTGATTAAATCATACAGCAAGCATTCAAATAATTGGGCTCTCATTGCTTGTACTTCAAGATATTGGTTCAATTATCGCCATATTGCCAATGCCTTGTCAATCTATAGAAGTATCAAGAAGCTTGGTATACCAGATAGTCATATTATATTAATGCTTGGTGATGAAATGCCATGCAATCCACGTAACCCTCGTCCTGCCACTGTATTCAATAATGCAGACCAAAACATAAACGTATATGGTGGTGATGTTGAGGTTGATTATAAAGGCTATGAAGTAACTGCTCAAAATCTGGTGCGTGTATTAACAGGTCGCCTTGATAAAAATGTACCTACTTCTAAAAGATTGCTTTCTGATGAAACCAGTAACCTTTTAGTGTACTTGACTGGTCATGGTGGAGAAGGTTTTTTGAAATTCCAAGAGGCTGAAGAAATAACTAATATTGAGTTAGCTGATGCTTTTGAACAAATGCAGCAAAAAGGTCGATATAATGAAATTTTGTTATTAACAGACACATGTCAAGCCGCTTCAATGTTCCAAAAAATATATTCTCCCAACATACTTGCTGCAGCCAGTAGTAGGGTAGGCGAGGATTCTTTATCACACCATGATGATCCTTCCTTGGGTGTACCTGTAATTGATCGATGGACCTACTATATTCTCCAGTATCTTGAGTCTGTACAACCAGACAGTAAAAAAACAATGCAAAATTTTTTCGATGAAACTAGTAAATATCATTTAGTACGTTCTCAACCTACTGTCCGTCACGATTTATTTAATCGTGATCTTGACAAAACCTTAATAACAGACTTTTTTGGTAGTGTACATTCGGTAGTGTTAACTGAGTTATCGTCCATAAAATGCTTGGATATCTCCAACAGAAGTTTCTCTAACATTCATTTAAAAAAACACAATTTTAAATTACATTATGTATCACAGATGTCACTAGATTAGCTAACTAGTTGATTTACATATAGCTAATTTGTACATAGAATTTTATATGATAAAGTAGAATGACAAAGTTTTATTGTCCCATACTTAATAATTTTTGATTGTGTACTGCAGGTACTGCCTTTCTTAAAGACTTAGTAATATAGTAGTGTAGTTTGGTTACTCTGTGATTACAAATTTAAGATTTACCAATATAAACACATAAAAACATGATGCTAAAATAAAATCTATCGCTTTCTACATTTTGCTACATACGTTTTATTTCGTGGCTGCAAACCATAAGTTTTAAGTTTTCATGAATGAATTCTCTACATAGTTGTTTTTAGCAGTTGCATTTTGAAGTTGAATTTATAAATTGTATTTTATGTATAAAGTTTTAATGAAAGTATTCAATTTACTTGAATAATTTCATGATCGGTTTGTTCTTTTAGATGAGTATTTGAACAAGAGATGTTGTAAAGATGTTATATGTTGCATATTTTACGTTTGTTTTGTTGCTACTACTGGCATTGCACTTTGGTTTCAAATCATGGAAGTCAAAACAAAAAGTGGTCCCAACTATTAATAATCCTGCATTCATAGCATTTCAAACCAAATATTTCCGTGTTTATTTCTTAGCTCTATTAGCTGAATGGTTGCAGGGACCATACTTGTACCAGTTATATCATGATTACGGTTTTGTGGACCCTTATATTGGTATTATTTATGTTTGCGGCTTTGTATCAAGCATATTTTTTGGTACTTACACTGGTCTAATTGCAGATTATGTTGGACGTAAAAAAATTTGCGTTTTATTCACTATTTTATATTCGTTATGTTGTTTAACCAAAATGTCAAGTAATTTCGCACTCCTTTGTCTTGGTAGAATTTTAGGAGGCGTTTCCACCAGTTTGTTGTTCTCGTCGTTTGATGCATGGTACATGTACGAACACACAGAAAATTTTCAGTTTCCATCAGAATGGTTAGATGCAACGTTTTCCAAAGCTACTTTTTGGAATAGTGTCATTGCCATATCTGCTGGATTTCTTGCTAATTTTGTATCTGAATGGCTTAAATTTGGTCCTGCAGCTCCATTCTTGATTGCCATTCCATTTCTTATAGTAGCAGGTGTGCTTATTCAAACAACGTGGACAGAAAATTATGGCAAATCAAGCAAACCATGTAGATCATGTTTAGATGGATTAAAAGCAATACTGAGTGATCGTTCAGTATTCCTTATTGGAGCAGTGCAGGCCATGTTTGAAAGTGTCATGTATATTTTTGTATTTTTGTGGACCCCTGTACTTCAGCCTGCACAGCCACCGTTAGGAATCGTATTTGCATGTTTTATGTGTAGTATTTGGTTAGGTAGTAGTATATTTGAATATTTGTTCCAACAGAAAATATTTCTAACAACAATTATTTCTATTGTTATGTATAGTGTGATGTTTACTAATGCTTTAGCTGCTATTGCCAGTATCAGTCACCCTAGAATGTCATTCTTTTTATTTATTTTGACGGAAATATTATGTGGGATTTATTTTCCTGCGATGGGACGTTTACGATCAAAGGTTTTACCCGCTGCAATGCACTCAACCATAATGAATTGGTTTCGGGTTCCCTTAAACGTCATTGCCAGTATTGTTTTACTTGTGTTGCACGACAGTCATAGTAACCACGGTATACGCCACATGTTTATGTTGTGCTCGTGTTTACTGTTGTGTGGGGGACTCTTTTCTGTACTGCTTCACATGAATGTTAAAAATAAATTGCAAAGTAGTGAAGAAGTAGAAGAAGAGAATGGAATCCAAACATAACTACTCGCACTATTGCGGGTAATAATATTGTAATTAATGACAATACATATTTTATTTTGCCTTAAATACAAACATTTCATTCATTAATCAATGTTTTTGAGGCTTATATTTTTCTTATATATTGTTTAATTTGTTTACTTTTTGTTTGAATAATTTATTAAATAATTGGGTGCATTTAATAGATAAATTGAAACAAGATTTCAGTTTTTATTCAGTAAAGATTTAATCTAATTGTATGATAATTTTACAGAACATCTTTTTGTCATTTATTTCACCTTTAAATTTACGATTATTTTACATCCCACCAAATAAAATTTAACTACATTAGTATGTAGTGTTTTAAAAACTTAAGTGAAAAAAAAGAAAACATCTTGTCCCTTTAATCTAACGTTTAGTTGATTTCTTTTCATTTTTCTTTTCATTTAATGGTGGTTTTTTGTTCCTTTAAGTCTTTGTGTTTTTGTGATACTGTAATGGCTATAGCGGTAGTCCATTTAAAACAATTGTACGTTTACATTACACATAGTAATGAAATATATACATTATTTATAATCATACTTTTCTCACTAAAGCTAACTACAATATAGCTGCTACCTGTCATTCACCTTATGAAAGGGAATTGATGAAATTGAATTTAAGGGTTTGTGTGTGGACAGGATAATGTTTAAGGCAAAAGTTAAATCCAAGCTTGGTCTTATTACTTTGTTCACTTTAATTCATCATTTTTTTGTATGTGTGGAGTTCTGTTTACTTTATAAAGAAATGATTTAAAACATTGAGAATTTTAATATGAGTGTGGAGAAGATAACTCTGCATAACATGGGCGACAAAGAAAAAAAGAAACCTTCAAAGAAAAAACGAGGTTTCCATGAAATTATGTTTGCAGAGACAAATTATTACATTAAAAATGGTAGGTGTTAAGATGAAATTATCAAAGTTTATAATGATAAGTGACTGTTTAATTTTAGATTGGACCTGTAGGTGTCTCTCAATTTCAGACTTGGTTTTAAAATCAAGCCTATTTTTGCTTTTCACTATAATTCCTATGAAAATATCCTCTATGTAATAATAATTTTAAAAATGGCCTTTTGATTAAAAACTGTTCTCTATTATTTTTAAAGTTAGTATTTACGTTATAAATGAACTGCTGTTAGTTGTTACTTAGTAATGGTTAGTTGCAAATTCACATTTAGATTTAAATCATGTTTACACTTGCAAATTCACATTAAGGTTTATGTCATGATAATACATGTAAATTCACATTAAGGTTTAAATCATGTTTATACATGCAAATTCACATATGGGTTTAAATCGTGTTTATACATGTAAATTCACATTTGGGTTTAAATCATGTTTACACTTGCAAATTCACATTAAGGTTTACGTCATGATAATACATGTAAATTCACATTAAGGTTTATGTCATGATAATGCATGTAAATTCACATTTAGATTTAAATCATGTTTATACATGCAAATTCACATTTAAGTTTACGTCATGTTTACACATGCAAATTCACATTTAAGTTTACGTCATGTTTATACATACAAATTCACATTTGTGTTTACGTCATGTTTATACACGCAAATTCACATTTGGGTTTACGTCATGTTTATACATGCAAATTCATATTAAGGTTTACGTCATGTTTATACATGCAAATTCACATTTGTGTTTACGTCATGTTTATACATGCAAATTCACATTTAAGTTTACGTCATGTTTATACATGCAAATTCACATTTAAGTTTACGTCATGTTTATACATGCAAATTCACATTAAGGTTTACGTCATGTTTATACATGCAAATTCACATTTGGGTTTACGTCATGTTTACACATGCAAATTCACATTTGTGTTTACGTCATGTTTATACATGCAAATTCACATTTGGGTTTACGTCATGTTTATACATGCAAATCCACATTAAGGTTTACGTCATGTTTATACATGCAAATTCACATTTGTGTTTACGTCATGTTTATACATGCAAATTCACATTTAAGTTTACGTCATGTTTACACATGCAAATTCACATTAAGGTTTAAATCATGTTTACACTTGCAAATCCACATTTGGGTTTAAATCGTATTTACGCATGCAAATTCACATTTGGGTTTAAATCATGTTTACACACGCAAATTCACATTTAAGTTTACGTCATGATAATACATGTAAATTCACATTAAGGTTTATGTCATGATAATGCATGTAAATTCACATTTAGATT
>JAUELD010083073.1:0-12921 GCA_031471615.1 Aglantha digitale | reverse complement strand
CATGTATGAACAAAGCTTGATGCAATTCACTTGTTGCATGTGTGAATGTTGATGCAATTCACTTGTTACATGTATGAACAAAGCTTGATGCAATTCACTTGTTGCATGTATGAACAAAGCTTGATGTGATTCACTTGTGCATGTGTGAACAAAAGTTGATGCAATTCATTTGTTTCATGTGTGAAAAAAGGTTGATGCAAATTCAAGTGCTGCATGTGTGTAGCACGTATTTATCTTTCCAATAAAAACTACAATATAACAAAAAAACTAAATAAACCTTCAATAAAATTATTCTCTATTAGTAATAATAACTTAAAATGTTAGTGTTAAATATATTAAAAAAAACCTTTAAAAATTTGTTAAAAATTACAAAACATAACTTAGGCAAATGACAGGGTCATAATTTTATTGAACATTTTGAACTTATGCTAGCTAGCAGATAAACATGATACGATAAGATTCACAACAGAATGTAAGCTAGGGCAAATTTATCACAAGTTTAAATGCAAGCTACAAATTTTCGAACGTTCACTCTTCCATTATTAACTTCAAAAATAATAACATATCATATCAATTAATTCACGTTCAAAATCCATCATAAAACCATCCATCAAAAATATGTATCAAAATAAAAAAATGCTTATGTCTCAGGGCAGATATTACTAACAGATAAAAATTTGATAAAAATTTCATCGTTTAATACTGTAAACAGACTTAAAAACATTTAAATTTAAACAGTGGTTTGGTCTAAGAATATTAACAGTATATACTGGTCTTATACTGCAAGCCCCCCTAAAATAAATCATTCCAGTCATGTGATATTGTTTTACCACTCACCTTGCTTTCTCAATAAGAAACATAAATAATCTTATCAATGACAATTTTTTCTACGTTTACATTTCATCAAAAAACAGCTACAAACACAATCTTCGTATATTATATTGTCAGTGTTAATTGTTTTGTTAGTCACCAATCAATGTCTGTTGTGATTTCATTTAGTGATTCAAGATTCATTTCCTTCAATCAGATGCCTTATGTGACCCTAAAAAAGTTAAATCAACAAATATAAGGGGAAGAGGAGAATTATTGTTAAAAAAATAATCATCTACATTTTGACAAATGTAGAAGTTGGCTATATAATAATAATATTTTAAGATTTCTCAACTTTCCAACATAAGAGAATTCAAAAATTCTGTTTTATTAATTTACTTTGTTTTACTATGATTTAGTAATGTTTAAATTTAAATCTTTCTATTTAAATCTCACCCAATTCTTCACAACTCTATAAAATTTATAAGTTTATATCCATTTTTTCATAAAAAAAACCCTACCGGTTCTCCATTTTGACAACGTAAACAATCTTTATTTATTTTCAAATTGAATGCTACATCAGGAGGTATCTAAATACAAAAAAAGATAATGAAATGAAATGAACAGAAGGTGTAGCATTCAAAGTTCAAGGTAAGTGCTAACAGAGCAAGATTAAACAAAGGATTGATGGACTCAAAACAATAGTATACTGTTAACAACAGCAACACAAAATGGAATACCCCTTCTACCCCAAGCAACCAACCACTAAAGATCTCAATTGACTATAATTTCTTTTATATATAAAGATGAGTAACTTGGGTTTATCATGACCAAATAAGTTTTAAAAAACACTTTTTCTTTTTTTCTTCTTTGTGCAATCAGTACAAAATTGAAAGTGGAAAGTAGTTACAACTGTTATACCTTTCTGCATTGCTGATATGAAAACTGGTTATCATTATTATTTTACATTGACAATAAAAATAGTACTTTTAAATTTCTGCGCTTACAACTTTATCATCACAGTCCATAGCATCTTCATTATATTTTAGTTTAGCATCCGATTTTATTCTCTAAAAACAATGATTAAGAAAAATCAAAAACACAGTTAACTTTTGAATCCATAAGAGATTCTTGAATCAAAGAGAAATTTTTGGAAAAGAAAAGCCATTGATTTATATCACAACTACAATCAGATACTGGCATAAATATGACTTAATATGACATTCAAAGGTAAAAAGGAAAGTAGAAAACCGTTTCTTGCAAAGAAAATCTAATGCAATTAAAACTAAGGATAGTTTCTCCATTACCCAAAGTGTTTGGTTTATCTGCATTGTTAAATAAAAAAAGAAAGCAATCAATAGAAATAAATCAGTTTAGTAATCAGTTTGATATTTTATATACCTTTCTGCATTGCTGATACGAAAACTGGTTACCATTATTATTCAGATGAGAGTGATCTCTTTTCGATCCATTCTTTTGCATATTTTGTTGTTGAGATAGTGGTGTAGGGGATACACTCATTTGATTTAATTGCATTGTAAGAACTTTCTGTGTTTGGTGTGAGTGATATGAACATTCACATTCTGTAGAATACATTAGATAAAAAATAATAATGTTTATTCTCCTATTAATTGTTTTGTCTAAACAGAAAGAAATATATGATTTGTACATACTGTAAACTTTTTGTAAATATTTTCAGATTGGTTTGTAACTTGATTTTGGTGTGAAGCGACCATTAACAAATGAAAAACAACACCTTGCTATGACGGGTAAAGAATACATTATTAAAAAGATGTTTTAGTGTTACACACTCACACTCATAGAAATCAATCTTTTGACCAAGTACCTAGATTTTTTCAATTGATTATTGTGAAAAATATTTTGTTTCTTTCAAGTTTCAAGTTTCCGTTTGGACATAACACACAAAGCACATTCTTCTTATTATTTGTTGAAACATTTGTATTTCATGTTGTATTTATATCATAAATTACAATACCAGTGGAAAAGTAATGGTCAATTTGATTTGCCCAGATTAAATTCTCACCAGTAGTATAATACTATATCAACCTGAGTTGGTGAGTTTTTTAGAAGGTTTCCAAGAAGTCAGTGACTGTACGAGGGGGAGTTCTTGGCCCCAAGTGTATTTAATGCTCCCATTGGTGCTACAGTGGTGTTTACAATTGTACTACATATACCGCAACATACCGAACATTACGGCAAAAGTTTGAAGCGCTACTCAGACCAATGTTTCTGATTACAACAGATTTAATGTATTTATTTTTTTTGACTCAAACCAAATCACATGAATGCTTTCAAAGAAAACTCTAGCCAACTATTGCACTGAAAATCTTAATAGGCTGACTTATTATTCATTCTATTTATTTTTTTTTCTGTTTTGTTTTGTTTTGGTTTATATATTGTTGGCTCCAGGTTAATTTTTTCGCCCAAATATGCCCCACATGCATGCATCAAACTGCTGCAGGTACAATAGTTTTTGATGCTAATATAACCAATAATTTTTTTAGCAACCGACTTAAGGCCAGGCCTTAAGTGTACAGGTATACATTAGTGTACAGGTATGTATTTATGTACAAAAACAACTTCGGATATACATGCAACCGTCTTAAAGCCAGGTGTACAGGTAAACCCAGGTTCAAATCTTTGTCAAGGTTAGGTATGTATTTATGATTTATCAAATCTTAGTAAAGGTTAGGTATGTATTTTGTACAACTTCGGACATACATGAACATGTGTGGGAGAGAGAGAGAGAGAGAGAGAGAGTGAGAGAGACAGTACTTTTTGACCTTAAAATTTGGGAATTTGTCTTTATTAATTGAGTGGGATCACATGTGTGAAAATGAAGGGAAACAGAAAATTTTGCTACCAGAATGTGCTTAAAAAAGTCTTTGGCTCTTAAAAGTCTTTTTAAACTACATTACTTTCATTATAAGTAAATACCAATACATTCTAGTGAAAACAAAAAGTCTAAATATATATATTTATCTGTTCGTTTCTAACTTCACAGTCTCGCATTTTGATCAACATCAAAGGATTTCCGTGCAGGTGCAAAAAATCGTAACTTTAGGTTTTTCGGTTGAGAAGAGTAGGGAATAAATTAAAAATATAAAGTTTTAGGCCGAAAAGGGAGTTTTTCAAAGTAAGAAATATATAGATAGAAAATCTTTGTTTTTACACTAATCAGAAGTTTTAAAATCTAAAAAAGTAATGAATGTTCAGAAATTTAATAACAAAAAAATTTCCAAGTACTACTCCACTATAACTTTGGTTTGTTTACCTCCTATTTTCTGCGATGGAAAATTTATAAAATCATGTATTATCAAAAGCTACAGTATCAAATTTTTAAACGTCTGAAGTTTATATACCCTTATTTTCGCAATGTGTCAATGCCTTCTTTTTTTAATGTGGTTTTTAATTTCCCCATCAGCCTATTCCATTTTTTGACCATACACAGGGGTAGAAGCACATTTAGTTTAACTATTTCATGGCTTGGAAAATGCCCCGTATGGAGTAAAAATGGAATAGCCCATTTGATGGTAGCTAATTATATGTTCTAATCGACTTTGGCTTTTTGTGATCTTCAGCTATTACTTTTCCATTGGATTATCCCTATCCATGTGTTAATAACTCAGGCATCATTATGTGTGTATACTATTTATGCATTTGTTATATTATGTATGATAAAATAATATTACCAGAAGAGAGTTCATATTTCAAGGTTCTTTTTAAAAAGTTTTTACTATGATTGATGGTTGCTCCACTATTTGAGCAATATCATAAGGGTATACATTAAAATCTTGGAAATGTTCCTCAAATACCCATTACGACGATAAATTAATACTACTACGGCAGTAGGTACCGTATGCTATAGCAGCTAGATCTTTTTTTCTTTCAGCGCGTGCACGGAAATCCTCTTTTTATACCTATAATATAAATATCGTTTTGCTTAACCTTGATATATGAACTCGCATTTGGTAACTTTATTGATCATCAAGTCATATGCTCGTATAAAACATATTCAGTATGTTTTATATATATATAAATCTAATTAAAAAGAAACACTTAGAGTTTTTGTCTTGTCGCCTGGTTGTTTTTCAAAATTCGACGCCATTTTGAAAATGCAAGTATAAACGAGACCAGATTTATATTTTGAAGATAAAACGGGGGTTTTAAAGTAACACTTATAAAAAAATATTACATAGTATTTATGATTTTACAATTAGATTATTAGGTACCATCATCACTTTTTAAAGATTAGTGATATGGTTTTCTTTAACATTCAATAAATAATAATATTAAACGTGGGTTCTTGCTAATACCACCCGGTTCGAAATTTAATTTGGAATGTTGGCCCAAGACTATATAAAGTGGTTTTTAAAAAATTAAAAACCTGTTCGTACCTGCATTACAAACGAACCTGAAGATTAAGACTCTCGACTACATATTGAAGAACGGTTTTTAAAGTCTATGTAGGTTATTGTAGCTTGACTGCGATTTTGAAGTTTCTTACCACCAGATTTTACAAGCCATACGGTTGGTCATACACAGCCGTCATTATATGAATGTATGCATTACGCCTCATTAATTTAAGATGAAAATTTATTAGAAAAAAATGATTGCTTCTTAAAACTTGTCCTTGCCACAGTCTTAACCATATCTCAGGAAGTTATTTCATTCATTGTTTTTAAAGTTTTTAAAAGGTCTTCTTAAAATAAAATAGAATAAAAATTAGTTAACAATTTGGGTAAATATAAAAATATGTTCTTATAAAGGGCAATGAAGTTTGATATTTTTACGTGTTATTCAAAGAAATATCTGCAAAAACGTGTTATTCTTGTATTCTGCTGCTAGTAAGAAAGCATGTCAACACATGTCAACACAACACATGCATGTCAAACATGTCAACCTTGCTAAACACTAAAACTAGCTCTTCAAATTTTCCAAATATATACACTTCTTAAAATATTTACTCACATGGTATATATCGGTATAGCAATAAGTTCATTTATATACTAGCTATATTATTCAGCAAGTGCCTTTAATGGACAAATGTGGCTGAGTGCCTTTAATGTAAATAAAATATTTTTGGAATAGTGACTTTAATATTTATGTAACTTTATTTCAAAAGGAGATGTCTTTTGCTCTTTGAACTCTCCTTTTGATGATTCCCATATACATATGGTGCCATTTATAAGGCTACATTTATATTACAAAGTTTTATATTATAGTGAGATCTCCTTCTTTTATAAGGAACTCACCATTTATTTAATATGAATTAATTAATTACCCTAGGGTCATTAACGTTTATTAAATGCCATTTAAACGTTTATTAAGTGCCATTTATAAGGCTACATTTATATTACAAAGTTTTATATTATAGTGAGATCTCCTTCTTTTATAAGGAACTCACCATTTATTTAATATGAATTAATTAATTACCCTAGGGTCATTAACGTTGTCTGTTTCCACACTTTCTAGTTCTTGCAACAGTGTATTCTGTCTGACAATATTGACTGAAATGAAAATTACTTTCTTTTGATGTAGAAACTCTGTCTACAGCCTGTATTCTGTCTGACAATATTTAGTTATTTTTTGCATTTTAAGTTGTATTTTACAACATTCTGAAGACTTTTGTGTTAATTTATATGATATTTGCAGTATGTAATTTTTATCAAATATTAAGAAAGTGTTTTTGTACATTTTAGCGGTGGAATAAAGTACACATTACACCCGTAGAGTCATTCGTTAACCCCTGTCCTGTGTCAGTTACAAAATATAACCGTCACAGAATTAGGAGCACTGAGAATCTATCCGTGGACTAAAAACTTTATGCAACAACCATTAGGAATTCTTTAAACCTATTAAAAACTCAAACTATCAGATATACTCGATTTTTATTTATGTAACAATAAATCATCCATTTTATATTGAACAAATCTTATTTAAACTAATGAAGAGACATATTTATCATGTTTGACAATTAAAACACCATTCCTTGGTTTTATTCTACCGAACAGATAATACTATTTTATGCATATCTCTTCATGTGAAACTGGCTAGAGTGACCATTATCGTTCAATTTACTCGATGCTAAAAACAATTTGGGGGTAAGAAGAAATTGAAATATTTACAAAGCAACCAAAAGGATAAGAAAATGTTTCTAATTCATAAAAATGGTCTCAGAAGCACAAATATCTTAATGAGGTTCAAATCAAATACAATTTTTTTAAAATGATACAACATGTTTCATAGATTCATTCTCTACATCTTCAGGCAAAATATATTTACAAAATATGAATATTTATACTAAAATTAGATATAGTAGTCATAGTGACAAAAACTGTTTTTAAAAACAATAACAAAAAGTGTTAAAATAAATTAGCTATATATAATAAAGGGAAATAATAATCTCAAAATAATTAAAAAACGTGGTGAACAGAAGTAAACAAGAACATAGAGTAACAAGGTAGACAAAAGAGAGGAACTATTTAGAGTTATAGAATAATGTAAGACCTGCCTGTTTAATTCAGATTTTAAACATTTTAAATTTAGTCCTTTTTCTATTTTAAGTTGATATTGACAGTATCTAAAATTGAAAAATAAAATTCATAAAAATACTTTACATCTTTTATTAAGTGTTTGTATATGTGTGATTGTTTATCAGATCTCTCAAATGTTCTCCAATACGTGTTGAGAAAACCCTACTAGTTTCCCCAATATAACTAACTAAAAAACAACAGGCTACAAACTAACAGCAAAAGTAATAACTAACAGATTAACTTCTAAAGTTAAAAAGCAACTGCTGATAATACGCTTTTGAAGAGCTGCAAAAACTTTTGTGTTTATCCCAAGTTTATATACTATGACTTACCAAAAACAAATCCATGTGATGTTAAAGCTATAAGAAAAAAATTGCTGAAAACCAGTTGAATATTGTTGCTCTCTCAATTAAAAACGCTTTGAATTCAGTGGATTGGTATTTCTTATCAACGTCAGTAGCAAGAAAGCCAACAAAAAAAATCAATTATAACAACAAAACTCTTGACAAAAAAGAATGGAAATTTAACATAGAACAAGGTATTACCGTTCAAATAAGATGTAATTGTTTCTCTAATGTAACCATTGAAGAAAAGGACATTCTAAAACATAGTTTCTAGTATACGTTTCCACCTTTAAAACTCCCTAAGTGACATTTTTGTTTGAAATGATGAACAGAGTATTTGAAGAAGTTAGAGTTAATAATCTACAATATCAAAACATCGTATTTTAAAAACACAAAAAACAGATTGTGCTGATACTTGATCGGGCAGTTTATAATAACGGTATATACGATTTGATTAATGACGAATACAAATTTAACAAAACTTAGCTGCGATGTTACTATAAAAGAGAAGGACAGATTCAACGTTTTTTACGTTTTCTAAACAAAGACAATATTTTTACAGAACAACAACATAAAATGATATATCCACCGGGTTCTAAGCCTGCCATTGGCTATGGGGTGCCAAAAATGCATAAGTCTTTAAATTCTAACAGTGCTCCCAAATTTAGAGCTATTGTTTCTTCTATTGGCAGTTTCAATTATAATATTTCTAAATTTTCTTAATTCTTATACCGATACCACATACCCCCCTAAAGATTCATACACCTTTGTTGAAAAACAGGTAAGAAATGAAAATTACTTTCTTTTGATGTAGAAACTCTTTTTACAAACATTCCACTCAGCTAATTGTAGCTATAACAACTATAATTGAAAAAACTTGAATAAAATGTTTGAGTTCTGTACTTCTAATACACAGTTTTTATTTAACAAAGAGTATATTTATTTCAAAAATACATTAAAATAATTTTTTTTGTGATTCATAATTTTAAAATTAATTTTGTTTAACTTCAATATATTTTTCATCAATAATAATTCTTTGTTAAAAGTTTTCTCTAGACATCAGACATCACCTTAGCCAACTTAGAAAAGTCCCTAAGTGAAAAGTTACCAAATATATGTTATGGTGTGAAGCAATCAATCAATAATAAGTATAAATGGAGAAATTCATGTTTACAGATAAAATTCCTTTTTATTAGTAACGACTTATTAAGTTATTTAGCTAACTTAAAGTTCCATGGTAGCTTAAGACGATTTACGCAAATAAGCTATCATTTTTTATAAAAAAGTTTATATCTTTACAGATATTTCGTCCTTCACTGTGGACATAAACTTGCTCATTGGAATCTTTTTTTCAAAATATATTTGTTTAATTTTATTTTTTGAAGATAATTAAAATCAAAAATAAGTTTAATCAATTGACTTATTCATCATAATTTTAACAAAGGTGGTTTAAGTTATTATTCAAAAGTGTAATAGAGGTAGCAATATTTTATGTATCATTATCTATTTTATCTATCTCTAGCTATCAATAAAGATCCTTTCATCAGTAGTTTAAAGCTGTTCTGATCTTTGGTCATTATTGAGAAGTTAGATAAATCACAAAGGTGATTACTAATCAATAGATTTTGAATTAAAACCCAATTTTTAGTACGATAAAATACGAAACGAAACTTCTTTCCTAATCTTTAGGGTGTTATTATTTTTTTAACTACAGCAACCAAAGCCGTTAATCGTTCATAGACAAATTCTGCCTGAGGAAAAAAACTTTTTCCAAGGTTTTGATAGCCTTATTTGTGATTAGAGGCTACATCATTCTCGTAAAATGCGACTAATTTAATATTAATAATAACAGTATTCAACAGAACAACACATCTACAACTGATCGCGGAAGGAAACTGAAAGTCAGCGAGCTTAAGGCACGTGATAAACAATCCGTGATGTTTTAACGAACAGCCACTAAATTTCTAGCATTTTAATTGGATTAAAATCTTGCTCAATGAAAGATGTTATCAACGAGTAAAAATGGCAGTATCGAAATATTTTCTATACGCCATCTCAGTTTTGACACCCTAACACATGTTTTATTAATCTTTTCTTCTCGCTGTAGATTCTTCCAGTGAAATGTCTATAGCTGCTCAAGCGGAAGAATGTATTCAAAAATGTCATCAAGAAAAATTGCAAAAATTAATAATTAAGAAAAGTCTGCAAAAATTAATAGCAGTACATTCAATCTTAAAACGCTGCATTTTAATTCTCAGAGGGAGACAAAGATGTAGCAATGTTTATAAAACTGTTTTATTTTGAAAAAATAAGATAATAACTTTCTCCTCCGTACTACACCCCCGTCTATGAATGGATCTAAACAAACCATAAAATCTTTTGGAATTTGCCTGTTTTTATGTGAAAAAACAATCGAAAACAATGTTTTTTATAAAAAAAAACATGTATAACTTTACATACTGCATTTTGAAATAGAAGCTAGAAGAACTAAAAAGTAAGCAAAAAAATATCAGAAATACGCAGCAATAATAAAACATCATTTTAAACGATATAAATTTAAAATATAGGTACCGGAATTATTTATATTGTAACACAACATAAAGAAGTTATAACTTGAAGTATTTTGATTTGTTTGTCGATATGGTTTATATCTGTATGTTTTCCGTAATAGGTTGGCTTGCAACAACCACACGTAAATTTATAAACTATGATAGAGATCAGATCTTTGGGTACTTTGTCTTGAAATGTAAAAAAATTGTGTTTTAGATATGAATATAATTTTTACTTTAAAAAGCTTTAATTCTTTTCGTAGATTGTTTTGTAATCTACTGAAGGACATATTCGATAGGTGCTTTGACCAAAGACAGTGCTAACACACTTATATATGGTGACCATGTACTGGTTGGTTTTTTTTTGGTTTGGTGCGTTTCTTACAAGGCTTCCAGGAGTCCTAATGGACTTATCATGAAGTCTTTGGCCTAAGATTCTGATGTATTTAAATGCTCTCATTTGTGTTACGGTGATGTAATATATTCGCTTACGACTTACCATACAACCTCAGGCTGTCGGTGGACTCAAACCGCGAAGATTGCGGTGAAAGTTTGATTCACTACCACTGAGCCATCCCGACATCCCGAAGAGTTAAACACATTGATTCCACTTTTGCCTTTAAGATTTTAAATTAACATTTATATCCTCTTTCAAAAAGTTTAATGCTTATTAAAAAACAGACACAGAGTGAAAATATTTAAAGTGAATTAACATCTTCCCATTTTTTATGATGCATCAAATTCTGCGTTTGATGTTATTCTAACACACCTTATTTGTTTAAAACAAAATCACTCTCCATTTGATAATTTAAAAGGATAAAGTTTGATTCACTTTTAAACACTGAAGAGAAAAAGTTTACGCACTTACTGATTTAAAAATATTTTTTACTCCAGCTATCTTTGATTTTTACAGTTATTGTTCATAAAAATGGCCTTATTTCATATAAATTATGGCTAAATATATTGCAGAACAATAGTTCGAGACTATGTAATCAATCTGTCCATACAAGGTAAAAAAATATTATTGATAAAATTTTTTAGTAAAACCAAAATATTTAACTATTTTGGAAACGAAAATATTAGTGTTTTGGATTTGCTAGCTAACTAAGTTAAATCATGGTTAAATTAAAGGAATAGAAATCAAGAAGCATCTGATGTTTGCTCAAAGCTCAGGATACTCTAATTTTGTATCAAATTAAATACATTAAATTTGGAGTTATCTGGCATCAAAAATAAAATATGTAACTTTTTAGTTAATACGGTATTTCAAATCTAAATCCAATAACAAACCAAGAAGAGATTGAAAGAAAGGAAAAGATTTCCTTTCTGTTTTATTTTTTTTCATTTAGTGAAAGTATTTTTCAGTGAAATATTCGTTTTTATTTAGATTAAACACGCACTGACTAGAGCAACTTCTAAAAAAACATGATTAGTTCCTTGAAAATGGAGTTTACAAAGGGTCATTTTTTGATTTTATCAAAGTGAAGCAATTGGTACCTAGCTCCTGTTTTCGACAGCCTGATTCTGATTTGCATTAAAAATACGTTTCTCTTAGAATAGTAGAGTTATAGCTACATAAAAATATTAAAACTATATTATTTGTCTGCAATAACTGTTTTTGAAATAAGATTTTTCTCTTTTTTTTAAGGTAAAAAAAATTTAGAGATAGACTTTCCTGTTATGTTTTGTTCTGCTTCCTTTTTTATATCATATTCAATTTTAAATCTGGTTTTCAAGTTACTGATTTTTGTTTGATCCATCCGATTTAAATGCCATTCTTGAAGGTATTCAGCTTCAGCTATTATGATGTTAGAAGCCAGTGCTTATGATTCAATACAAAAACCTGTAAAATATGTAGCTAGTAGCTAAACATACATATTTTGAGTGAGTGGGTTTTTTACTAGGCATCGCAGAAGTCAGTGATTATACGAGGGGAAATCCTTTGCCCAAGGTCCTGGTGTATTTAAATGCTCCCATTTGTTCTACGCTTCATATACCGCTATCCAGACAAGCTGAGACAGTCGGGGGACTCGAACCACGAACATTGCGGTGAAAATTTAAACCACTACCACTAGCTATTCTTTAACTTTTATTTTCGTATGCAAAGTTACTGTACTGTAACTTTAGCTCAAAAACATGTAAATCAAAAACTTGTAGAATTAAAAGGCCTCTAAACTAAAGAAATCATATTTGTGGTAGTAAACAATTTGTTAGATATGTTGCTTGTTGCTATACTAGCTACCTTGAGAAATATTTTATGAGTCTACTTCTTAAGCAAAGTCTAATTTAAGTGTGTATAAAAGAGTTGGTAAAAAAACAACTGGCAAATGATATCCAGTATACCAGGAAGGGTAGGTTTTATCTTTTATACACCATCTGTTTTAAATTTGGTTCAAAAAGATTGATAATGCACTCATATAAATGGCTTGTTTGCAAGAATCAGGATCCGGTGGCAACAAAGTTGAAGTTTACGTTGATTGGTTTTTATATAATCGACCTTGCGTAGAAATATATTCTTCTTCTTCGGTAAGATTAAACATTACAGTTTGTATGAATTTTTGACAATATTTCTCGTTATTGATCTTTTGTTAAAACTAGTGGAGATTTATTTTGCATGGGATTTTAACAACCTTTTCCATACTTTAATTTTACCAACACGGA
>JAUELD010082851.1:4629-20243 GCA_031471615.1 Aglantha digitale | reverse complement strand
CTGTAGATACATTTCTAAACTTAATTATTATTAATTAGAAGAAAATAGATTCTGTCAGTTATAACACTGCTACTTGACAAAACTGCGGTTTCGTGAATTAAAAAATACAAACAAACGAAACAGGAACTAAAAAACAAAATTTAAAACATAACATAACAAATATAACATATTTTACAAAACATTTCTGAACACATTAACTTTGTTAGTATTTTTGGAAAACCAGGCAGCTTTTGGAAAGATTGACTTCTTTACTTATGATATCTGGATCAGAAATGTTTGAATACTATTGTGAACTTTATTTCTCATGCGAATAAAAACAAGTATTAGTTCAGCATGAAACTTTTGTGATAATAGCTAATAAAGATTGATATCGCAATTACTATTGTCCCAGGAAACTATTGAGAAGAAAATAATTAAAATTAACTACACATAATTTACAAGTATCCTTCCTGTTTAGGAATTTTAAAAGAAAACATTTTTAAAAAATAATTTTAACACTCGATAAAGATAAATTTATCAAAGCTTGCAGCAGATAATAATCTTTTGCATTTATATAATAATTGTGCTTATTATAGGATAAAGACATTTTGCTAAACAACTTAACAATTTGATGGTACCAAAAAGGAAGTAACATTGCGTTACAAAAACACAAATGAGCATGGGCATTTAGGTTCTTGATCTGACAAAACTGTCCCTCATGTGTATGTAATTGTTGATATTTTTTTGTTTACAACTAAGTAGGATGGAGATAACACATGGAACTTTTCAGATGGTTTAAGTAAACAAGTCTTTTACACATTTAACGTTTTTACACGTTTTCACAAATTAACTTATAATTATTAAATGCAATGTTGTTCTATAAAGACATACATGAAATCCTTATTTCTTTTACTTTTCCTTATTTCTTTGAAATCCTTTACTGAGTTTGGTATTTGTGTTGAAGAAAAGATTATCAGACTGGATTATTTAAGTTTATTTCTTTTGAAAAAATTAGTATTTCAAAGAAGTGAGTTTTTATAATTATTTTAAAAAGATTTCTGATAAGTCGTTGTAAAACAATTTTTTTTTAAAAAAACAACAAGCTATAGTCCTTGATTGTTAGGCTCAGTGTTGTCATTATCAAGATAAACTGGCGAGCTCAGTAAGTATCACCTCCAGAATTATGGTGAGCCCAATTTCTTACATTAGAGAGCTACCATCTACATTTGATATCTATATATAACTCCATGTTTATACATTCTGTACCTGCTTCTTTATTTATATAAACAAGTATATGAAAATATTATTTTAAAAGAGATCATTATAGGTGTAATTCAGAATTTTAAGGGATCACCTACAATGATCTAATCACCTACAACGAGGAGATCTCAAGGCGATCGCAAACCTGAGCTCTCCTCATAATGGCAATACTGTAGATTCAAGCACGATTATTTATAATCAACAATTTTTTAATTTGTCAAAGTGGCATTTGTCAAAATTTGATAAACTTTCAATGTAATGGTTCAAGTCCTCCAACAGCCTGAGGTTGTCTGGTGGGTGGTATATGAAGCGTAAATGTAAACACTTCTAGAGCACAAACGGAAGCATTTAAGAATACACCAGAACCTTGAACCAAGGACTTTCTCTTGATTAGTCACTGAACTCACAAACGCACTCACTCACAATCAGTCAAAAAGCTTTTATTTTTATTTTATATTTTATTTTATGCTAATATTTTAAGCTCTATCAAGAATTCATGTTCACAGCAATGTAGCATATTTTAATAAAAAACACATTTGATTTGATTCCATCCTTCGTAAAACCTCACAATAATGCTTCTAGTTATTTTCTTCATTATAATGATTCTTATTCATACTTTCTTACTATACTGTACTACTTGAAAGTTTGTTGTAATCGCCTGTACATCTTTACATATCTCACCTGTTACTTACTTCTATAAACAGAAAATGAAATTATCTCTCCAATGATATAGTACCATGATTGTAAAAGATAATCAGATATCAAGTTGAATATCTAGTTGATAATATGTCAATATATCGCTAATCGTAAGTATTCATAAGATAGAATCTAGAAAGTTTTATACATTTAATATGATATTGAATATAAAATGATAAAAAAAACAGATTGAAAAAAGAGATATTTTTAAAATTACAATAGAATTTTTTAATCCATTTTTTAATGTATTTAATATATGGATTTCCTGTCTTATAAAATAGGTAATCTAGTCTGGCCTCAATAAAGCCTCAGCAAACAAAGCTTTTTATAATCTGATAATGTTGTTGTTGGATGTTAAACAATAACAGAAACATCAGCATCAACATCATTACAAAAACAACAGTAGCATGATCAACAATAATAATACAGACTTAAGCATTACCAACAAATCATCAAAAGCATTATCAATAACAATGATACAAACATTAGAATTATTTTACAGCAACAAAAACAAGATTAAGATCAGCAATTAAATTAAGGCAAATAAAAATGCTATTTTAGAAATGGTTTAATAAAAGCACTTACATTTTCAGAAAAATTACGCCTCTTTATTTTCTTGAATTATCTATAATTGTCTTTATTTTCTATACACAGGAGCTTAAAAAGAAAATTTAAAGACAAATATAAACTATTTATAAATCCTTAAAAGAAAAAGAAATTAGTAAATGAAAATCACTGTACGATAAAAACGGAAAAAATATATTTCAAATAATGTCATAACAGGCTGAAACTATGAATAACTGTGACATTTAATTTTTTTTTTAAAAATACTCCAATAATACCTAATATCCAATTTATTTAATAAACAGATTAGTTAACTTTAAAATAAACAGTTTGCAGAAGGCTAACTTAAGTTGCTACTAGTAACTAATCATCATAACAAGATCAACGCCAATAATCTGTATTAAATATGCTGACTGGGATTTTCTAGTATAATCATTGAAACCGTTAGAAAAACTTGGCACACAGCAAAAAACTATAAACTTGATGTTTATCTTTGTTCAGTTTACATATTAATTAAACGTGTCACGATTCAGAATAAAAGTTATTAAAACATCACAAATGATTTGCATTCAAAACTAGAAACGTTACCAAACTCAGTTGAAATGCATGATGGGTGTGTGTTCACCATTCTCTATGGAAACAAAGCATGAAACATTACTCAATCCAGATGCTTAATTAAAATTGTTTTAGTTTGTTTTGAAAATGAAACAATACATACCATTAGGTGAAAAAAATACCAAGTATACAATTTCCAAAACTTTAAATAAATTTATTTTACAAAATGTATGGTATTGTAATGCATCCTTTCATAACATACCAAATAAATGAAGTAAATAAATAGATAACCATTACTATGACAATTGGCATGTTAAATTGGACAGATAAGGACTGGAAATGACAATTGTGTATGCTACCACTGTCCATACTAGCGTGCTCAAAAGGTAATAGCTTACAACACTCTATTACATGGATTGTGAAGGTAATTTTGTCCCATCAAACCTGACTGTATAAGCAAGACACTTTCTAGCAAAACTCTGTCTGTATAAGTAAGACTTTTTAGAAAAACCAAAGGGCTCTTAACTTAGAAAGGTAGCATGTTTAGCAGAGACTTGGATGTATTAACGATGTATACTAAAGGGATCTTTGATACATGTCTGGTCATGTATCTGTATTATCTGAATAAACCGCCCTAAAGAACCCTCATCTATCAGTGTGCCTTTTATGTGTCTTTATATACAGGTGTCTGGCTTACACAGTGCTCCTAATATACAGGTGTTTGGCTTACACAGCGCTCCTTATATACAGGTGTTTGGCTTACACAGTGTTCCTAAAATACAGGTATTTGGCTTACACAGTGCTCCTAATATACAGGAGGCATGAGTCATATACATTCACATCAATGTTTTGAATGCATATAAAACATCGTAAATTGTAGAGTTAAGGACATATAGTACAACCTTATCAAGATAATGAATGAAAAAAAAGAAAACAATTTTTTATAATACATTATTATTTTTAATAGAAATTTTTAAATTTCTATCTTTATACAAATTTAAACCTACGCAAAAACAATAATAACAAAGACTCACAAAAATTACATATAACTTAAAAATAAATATGCCTAAACATTATTTAGTCAATGATTTAAAAGTTGTAATTGCAGTAGTAGCAGTAGTAGTAACTTTGAATTATAAATTGAAACATTAAATCAAGTTTACGTTAATGGTTTTCAGTCAATTTTAACTCAAAACAAACTTAGTAACTCTTTGAAGAGTGGGGCTTACCAACTCAAGGTGGGGAAAACGCAACTGCCAATTCAAAGTACTTTGCTGGCATTAAGTGGTAAAGATTCATAGCACATTATAATAACACAAAAATTCACTCACAGAGCACGGAATATGGCTATTATATACAAGACTTTTTGCAAAATGGTTGACAAACCTTGCAGTTAATAGAAACTGAAAATGCAAAATGATATGATCTGTATTGATAAATTGTCTGCAAGATAAACACACAACATCGAAACTACCAGGCGTTAAAATAAACAATCAAACAAACAACTTTAAGAATTTAAATACATTTTTACTCATATAAATTAATGATAAAAAAGATTTTTATTTATATAATGTTTTTATTATTCATGGACATAAAGAAGAATCAAAAATAATAATAATTAATTTGGATAAAAAAATCAAAAAAAATATGCTTCTCATTTGATATTGTTGGCTTAATTAAGGGTTCATAAACACATTGTTTCTTACTTAGTTGGCTCAAAATGACTCATGATTATTAATTTACTTTTAGTAATCACTGATTTTCTAGACCATGTAAAATTAGAAACTAAAAAGTAGTTCAGGTGTTATAAATGACAGTCAATTCAGTAAGACTGTAACAGTAAGTAAGTTCCACCAAGTTTTAATATTTCGGCCAGAACATTTTTTTAGAAACAAGTTTCAAATATCGAACTTATGTAAAAATATAAATGAAAAATAAGAAAGCATATTAGTATATATATTATTATAATAATTACCATAATAACAATGACTCTAACCAAACATATTATATGATTTAAAAAAATGGTGTTTCACATGCAAAGAGTAAGTTTCCTCTATTGAGATTAGTGTGTGCAATGACATTATTTATTAAAGAATTAGAATCGTATGCAGTTGCGATAATGATAAATGATATGAAAAAATAATTCTGAAAAAAAAATTCTACATAACAATTATTACTAGACTAGATAGAGTAATGCAACGTCTCTTGCGCTATAAAGAAATAAAGAGCGTTTCAAATGTCGAATGTATGAAGGCACAGCCTACAACAACATGTACATAAAATGTAGTAGTCCTCATCATTATTTTTCCTGTTTGTGAGATGTTCCAACACACTTTATTAGTGTAAGCGTTATTTTAACTTATATTTATATATATATATATACAAAAAACAAAAATAATTTGAATAACAACAACAGCATGGATAGGTAAATATAAAAACACAGAAAATTTATCAATTATCAATTTACTTGTTACATCAAACATATGAAACCGTAATGTAAATGAAACCCTAAAAAGTTGACCAACAGTTTTGGACAAGTTGTCAGTAATGTTCTAAAGTTTGTTTAAAGTGGAAAGAGTTTGTTCTTGGTCTTATAACTTAATATTTTAATAGACCCTGTCAGTGGTCAAGTACAATCAGATGAGTGTTATGTTTATTGGCTTTGGAGAAAGGGTCTAGTTTCTTCTTTAAGAGACTTACAAGGTCCCTTAAAAGACACTTGTTTCAACAAAATAGATTTATTTCCACTTTTATGTTTAAATCAGTGGTTATTTATACAAGATATTTGTTGGATTTTATCAGTACTAGGTAACATACTAGATCCTTTTATATTTGTATATTTACGATCAACGCTAACTAAAGGTATTTCTCTTAGTTTTCAGTTACCAACATCAACACAAACAGTTGTTAAAGATATAAATACTTGTCAATTCATAACTTTAATACTGAAAGAATAAAAAATAAGATAACAAAACCAAAATTTGGTATCCCATTATCAAACTTAATAATTATTTATAAAGAGATAAAAATAATAATATAAAAAAATCCAGCACAAGAATTGAAAATACTTTATCCAATCATTCCTCTTCTACCTCTTTTACAGGTTCAACAATAAAAGAATTATTAGAGCATTCAGACAATCTACTTGCTACTGATAAATCACGTCTTTCTTTATTTGAAATCGGAACAAAGGAAGAAGAATCCGATATCGTGTCTTCGTTGTTTAAACTTAAATGTCTATCAGCCTCACAGCTCACCTCAGGTAAACCATTGGATATGTTTATAACACTTGTTGATTTTTCATGTACATTATCAAAACTACTTGTGATGCTAACAGTTGTACTACGAGGTGCAGGTATTAATGAAGCATGCGAATCTACGTCGTGATCACGCGAACGAAATTGAGCAATATAAGACCGGCTATCCAAGCTTGCTGTGTCGTGACTACCAGTTATGCTTGGTTGGTGATCTACATGTAAAAAAATGATACGTTTTTAAAACAATTTAATATTATTTTCAATATGTTAAAGAATTTGGTATGTGCACAAAATACCTGCCATTGTGTGATTTTCAGTGACTTCTTTCCTGTAGTTTAGTGGAGAACTACATAAATTACTGTTTTAAAAGACAAAGATCTTTTAAAATACAAAGAGTATGGATATTATTGATCATTAGAATAACATCATTTCCATTACATTATTATCAATTAAAGAGTACTACCATAATTTTAATGTTGTTTCAATTAAAAATGAAAATACCTTAACATTTACAGGTATTAAAAAATATTGGCACAAGTAACTAATATAATCCTGATTCATGAAAATGTTTAAGTTGGTAAGTTGATTACCTTTATTTATTGAAGCTTTAACTGTCAACACCGTTCCACCTTGCGTTAACACGCTCGCAGTATCAATCATACTACCGTTGCCACTATTACGTCTCACTGGGCTACTCTTCGAACTGGCAGTGCCGTTCATAACATAAGTTTCATCGCGTTCATTAAACTCTAAATTCACACCATGCCCATTTCGTGAAGTTGTTACACCAGTACAGCCTCCACTCCTACACAGGGATATTGGTACGACACCATACACATAGCCTAATGCAATTGGCACACCAACACCTACTGTTAAGGCAGCCAAGAAAGGTGACACAATCACTGATAAAGCCACACCTCCTGTAATTGCGAGATTACGCTTATGAACACTGCCATGACTGTAATCAAATCTTTCACGAATCTAGAATAATGATACTTATAATATCATACTAATATCTCTAGATAGTTCAAATCCTTTTATTTAAAAATTGAAAGGGTATTAAATGGTATAGAATTTAGTTTCCAAATGTTTAAGTCTGGTTGTTAAATACAGTTTACCTTGATTTTAAGAAAACAATTTGGAATAATAAAAACAACAAAACATATTTTTCTTACCCTTCTACCAACATATATGGGTATACCAATCATCATAGCAGGTAAGACAACACCTGCCGCAAGTCCAATTCCTACAGGTGCACCAATCAATGTCCCCATTTGCCATAAAATTTTCTTTTTTCTACTCCAGGGCTTTTTACCCCAAAACGTACAGCCAGATGGACTAAATAAAAATGTTTTTGGATTGTTATTTGAAGAACTTATTGTAACTGCCACTTTTCGTTCTCAACTTATACATTTCAATATAAGACAGGCTAGCAAATAGACAACTTATGAGTACATTTCTCATCACATAAAATTACAAGACAAGGTTACAAATAACTTGAAAATTCTGACACAACGTCACATACACTTCAAATGTTTTACTGTAAAACAAAAATGGCCGCAATTCTAAGCCCTGCTATATGTAAAAAATTATACCTTAAATAATGAAGGTCGGATATTTCTTTAGTACACAACCAGCAAAATTCTGCACCACACACTGCACATATCATGTGATTGCAAGAACCATCATCCATTTTCACTATCAATGCCATGCATTTCGGACATGGCTTTATATCATCATTTGAAGATTTATGATCTGATGAGTTTAAAGACCGAATATCGAACTGGTTTTGCATACGAGCTAGATCACATGTTGTATTTGGGTGCCACACTTGACGACAGTGATAGCAAAACTCAAAATTACACCCTGGTCGCATACATTTCAACTGCGGACAACTAGCACAGCTAGATGCAATCACAGCATAACTGCAATCAGGCGCTGGGCACCACCTTATGTCAGGTATCCCCATTAACGCTCTACGTAATGTAAACTCCTCATATTTACCATACAATAAAGTGTCACTAAAAATCATTTTCACATCGGAAGGATGAAAAACTTCTGAGCATTCAGGGCATGATACCATAACTCTACATTCTTTTACAGCTATCACTAAATACTGTTTCAAGCAATCGATACAATTTCTATGCTCACAAGTCATTAAAATGGGAAATAATGCATTACTTTTCCAAGAAAAACATACATTACACATCATAAGTTCTTGTTTAGATTCTGATGAACATGTTAGCATTTCACAAGGGAGTTTTTCAGATTTTGTACTAATATTATCTATACTTTCTTTACTGCGATGTCTTTTAGATGTACGAAATATACTTCTTAAACTGAATGCGCTGTTTTTTCGACTTAATGAGGCAGAACCTGGACTTGTCTGTTCGATAACAGAAGTAGTAGTAGTCATTGTATATGGTATATATATATTATTATTCTTTTTATATACTTTTTCAGTTAGCCTAAAAATAAAGTCAAAATAATGAAGACCAACAAAACAAAATAAAGGAGAACGAACAAAATAAAATCCTTGAGCCGGGTTCCATATAACAACCAGCCGTTCATCTTTACTAACATAAAAATCTATTTACAGGCTGTGAATTTGCCCTGATAACATGCAAAGATTAAATCACAGAAAGTATTTTATAAACATAGTTCTTTCAAAGTGCCTGCGGAAATCAAAAGATCCAATTCTAACTTTACAGTCAGAAGCGAAATTACTGAAAGGGGTTGAGCTGAACTAGTAAATTACTGTAGATTATGTTAATTGGGGAATTTCATTAAATTAATCCAGCATTGCCATGACAACCAAATACTCAATAAAAGAGATGTATATACAAAACAGTATTTTTTATGTGTACATTGTTACTTTTGTTTTTTATAGTTGAAAGTTTTACTTGGCCGACAGGCATTTAGGAAGTTTTTTTTTGGATGTATCAAATCGATATTTTTGTTGTTTGTTTAAAACAAATATAGAATCAAAACATTATTTACAGAGTAAATTAGTGAATGTTCATAGTATTGCAACTTTAGCAAACTTTTCCCTAAAAATTCATACAAAGAATAATCAAGTTAAACAAAAAATATATTCTGTTATTAATAAGCATATTGTTTAATTTATGTTTCTTTGCTATTAATATAATTAAAGAATACGCATCTTACTGATAAGTAAAAATACGCCATTTCCACTAAAATTATTATCATTTAAAGACTACCACTATTTCAAAAGGTATATACAGCTAGTAATAATTTTTTTATGATAATTAATAATTCCAAAACTTACCTATTAACTTTGCACTGAAATCTAGTTCTCAATTTAAGAGATGACTTCCCTATATAGTGGGAAATACCTTTTCTAAAAACTATTTCTGTCTAATGATATCATTTCCGCTTGAATTAGTCAGGCTGATAAATAGCTGACATTTCACAATACAGCTTTCATAAAATAAAAACTTTAATATTGAGGTGAAACAGATGGTTTTATTTGATGGATGATTTATTATAAAATGAGGGTAGCTCTCTGCTTAAGACTTATGACTTTCATTCAAAGGTCAAATATATAGTTCTTTAAACACTTTAAAAGGAACCCAAGGTAATAAGACAAGTTGGGATTATATTAAAGAGCTTTAAAAACTCTGAAAAATTATTTTCATATCTCATAAAAAAATCTTTTTAGCTCTCTAGTTATCAGTGTTTGAAGTTTTCATATTCAGCCATTTTGAAATATAAAAAGTATATAATATAGAAAGTACTTTCTTGTAACCAGGGATAACCAACCTTGCTTATATCACATAAGAGTAAAAGAAACGTAATTTTTATAAATCTTAAAGCTCTTTTAAACCGAGCTCGTCTTATCAGCTTGGAACCTCTATATTTGCTGCCGATTACTTTATTTATTAACATTTACAATAGTTATATAAAAAATTTGAAATAAACAAACTGTTGCCAGATACACTAAACTAAAAGAGAAAGCTAAATACAAAATAGTAAAATAAAAAAACACTATATAATTAAAAAAACATCAGCTCGGAATTTTTAGCTGACACGCTTAGTTATATGAATTATTTATTCACTCTTTTCACCTGCTCATTGATTGATATGTTAGAACAAAGCTAAGGTGTGAGACAAAAATATATATATATAATAAAAAAATCCACTTAAAACAATGATATAGATTTATAAATATTTTGAATTAGAAAACTAACGTTTCCCATATGTACCTTTTTATAAAAAATTTGCTTTTTCAAGCAAAAACTTTTTTAGTATTTATAAATATCTAGAGTTTTTATTTTCAACCATTTTGAAAGAGTAAAACAATCATGACCTTACCACTGGCCGTGAACACTGAACTGAATGATGTAGATTGTAATCTTTAGGTTTTTGTTAAGGTATATACAATATAAAATGGATAACTTTAACTACAATTAAAATAAAGGTTTTCCCACAATAACATACAAGACGGATTGAATATTATGGATATGCCAAACCCAAAATTTTTTGATTGCGACTCTGTGCTAAGTTGAATATCAAGGAACGGGAGAGCTACCTGTTATACCTTGGGATTTAAAAAATCCAATTACATTTTCATTAAATAAGTCATTTTATGGTAAAAGTGTATTTTTAATGTCAAATATATATTAAATACAAACCATAAAAAAGTATTAGGATACTTTTATAATACAGCAACAGTGTGATGAAGCTTCTACTCTAGTAATTTCATTCTTATATATATATAAAAGAAAATATAAAACAATGATGAGAAATGTCAGAACACTTTAAATCAAATAGCATTATATAAAATAACCATTTCATCAATTTTTATATTTTTAAGAATAAGTGTATATAATGAATACATCAATCATTATTTATCTCTGTAATACACTCCTTTGTGCGTAGTGCACTGAACTCGTAAACTCTTGCTTCAATAGATTTAAAATGTGTTTTGTAAGTTCTGGTAACAAGTAATTTGTTATTGTTTGTTTTTGTTATTTAACTACATGTACAACCGCAATTTTCTCTCGCAAAACAATATTGCTTTATCTTCTTGTTTTTTGAAATAAATATTTAAAATAACCTTGATATGAAGGTAGGATTTTAAGGCTTTGGCCTCAAAACGTTAAAAAATTCTGGTTTGTATACTCATTTGAAGAACATATTTTTTCTCTATTATATAATGGTTGTGTTTCTTTGTTAAAATCAAAACATCAAATTAAAAACAAGATGACACAAGTAGTTGTTAGTTAGTATGTTTCTTGTTGAGATACAGGATATTTACCTACCATTGTTGTTAATGTGCAGTTAACATATGCAGTTAATGTATGTAAATGATAGCAATTTTACATGGAGATAAAAATATGATGTGAAATGTTTTTAAGTAGCTTTATGACATTTTCAGAAGCTTTAGGAATACCCAAATTGTTTAATAACAGCTACTTTTTGTTGTTGTTAAAATAATACATATGCTCATTTTATTGCAACAACTAATAGTTAATCATTTTAAGAGAAAAATAAGTGTTTGTATTTATTCATTATTTACATATAAGTATAAACTTGTATAAAGATGACAAGAGATATATTTTGAGAAAAATAAGAAAAGAATAACATGCTCATGAAAACGAAATTGAGAAAGAGAACAAAAAATATAATTTATGCTGTAGCTACAACGGATGCTGCTGTATAGATAATAAAATATAATATGAAGCAAAAAAAATCTTTTCTTCATAAGCTGAAATTAATCTTAACAGTCAATGATGAAATATTTTCATACTACAAATAAATAATTCATGAATAAATATAAAAACTTGGAGAGATGATTCTTTGTTACAATAACAAACTGTGGTAGATTTTTAGTCAGCAGTGGTATTAAAGAATTATAAGTTCATTATCTACCAGAAACGTGACAATCACAAAAACCAAACAACAAAGTTAAATTAAAATTTAACTAAAATTTAACTAAAATTAAAGTTATATAATAAATTTCAATTTTAATTTCTTACCAAACAAAGTTTTGTCATCTCTTAAATTTGTTACAGTGGAGATCATGTAAACTCAGTATGGAAATAAACAGAAAGGGTTAGAAACATGTTTGCAAAGAATGGAAACAATGTTTTGAAAATACATATTAGTCGTACTATAAACCAAACCTGACTAACTTTCAATGAAACTCTCAAACTGGAATAAAAAAAAAAGTTTTCTAGTGTTATGTATAGAACTGATTTTTTTTTTGAATAAACAAATAATCAAATTTATCAGCTTTTTTCTGAACAAACATTGAGAGAATGAGGATGTCTTTTCAAAGAAATTTAACAGCAACAATACAAAATCTTATAAAAAAAAAGGTATTCACATGAGCAGACAATTTTATTTTTATTTATCATGAATGAATAATTATCATGTGATCATGAATTGTCCTAAATCCCCTACCTTCACAGGGTGCATGCTTATTCATTTTATGATAAAAACACATTTTTAAAATAAAAATGATTATTTACTTAATTTTACAGCATTTCTCAAATTGGCATCATAACTACATAATACTGTAAGAAACACCTTTTATGCATGTGTTGGAGTTAAGAAACCTTTGAGCAAACAAAACTAACCTCCAAACTAACTATAATTTTAAATAATAAAATACCTTTAATCAATGAAAAAAAAAATGAAAAAAAACTTATTTATACAGCTTAACAGTGAATAAACCATATGAAATTAAATTTACTACTAAAAGTCTGCCAAACCTATAAGGCAAGACAAATATAAAAATATATTTCTTTTCTAGAATATATTTCTTTTCATAAGCTACTACTAATAATTCGTAAAAAACTTACATTTTTTTCAATTTTAAAAATTAGAAAGCAATAGAATAATTTAACTCATACAGCAGGGCGGAAACAAGGAGTAGCACCATGATTTGAAATAAAGAACCATAAATAAAGAGAATACATTATATCGAGAATATATTAGCTTATCATAGAAAGAAAGACTTTAAATAAAAAACTTTTCCCATTCAAGCATTATTTTTAAGACATTTATTAATTCAAAAGTATCCTGCTGCCATAAACCTGTACTTCTAGCTATACTTTTATTCTTAAAATTTATTGATTTCGGTTTACATGAAAACTTGATCATGACAATCCTATTGACTTTATGCCTAGGAAATTACTTACTCTAATAATGTTAACAATGAAGCAATGAATAATAAATAAATAAATAGCAATAATAAAAAAGAAAAATACCTAATTCATGATTATGCAGTCAAAACGGTTCATTCAACAATGATGTCAGAACAAAAAACTATAAAACGGGATAAGAACTTAAGAACAAAAGGTGAAGAATAAAGTAAAAAAAAAATTTGTAAAAAATGTCTTGTTAGGTAGTTGTATTTTATAAGGCGAATTATAAATGTATTGTTGGAATCTAGCTAGTTTCATTATAATTAATTCATATTAAATCCAAATAAAGGGAAATTTTCCGATCAATAATCAGTCTATAAATTGTATCTTATAATTTCTTATAGTATTAGACTTGAATAAACAAAAATGACTAAGACAAAAAAACCGAACTTCTAATCCATTTTGTTGACAGTTGCTTTTATAAGTTTTTCTCTTCGATAGAAACGACGGTAAAAAAGGTACGGTCGTTGTTAAAGAGATTCACGCCTTAAATTATTTACACCCGCATAACTGTGTCGAAGGATATAAAAAAATCTTGTGTCTAATTCATCAATACATCGTGTTTTATTTACTACATAATTCCATGACAGTATTAACGCTATAATTCAAGTTATAAGAAACATCTTAACAAAATTATAAATATAATAAAATTACCGTTGAATCTCCCTCAGTAGTTAAAATTTGTTCCTTTTTTTTTTTTATATAATTACAAATAATTACCAAAATATTTTGATTACACAATGTAAGTAATGTCTTTTCCCAATGTCTTTTTCCCTGGCTAGTTTGAATAATACCTGTATTTTATTCAAAATAAAGAAAAATAGATACTTTTGAATGATTACCATTATCAGTAATTAACTGCGATTGCCAAACATTGATGCCAATCACGCGGAAGAAACGAAGAAAGGGTAGTGTGACCATTTTTTCGATGTGGCCATTTTTTCGATATTGCGACAAACTGTTTAATTGCAATTATAAAATTCTATTCATCGGTAAAAACAAATCATTTAGATTATATTATAACCAAATATAAAGTTTTACTATTATAGTCATGGGTGGGTATGTACCTCGTATTTGTTAAGGTATTCTTAAGTCGTAGTGGCTCAATGGGTGGCGCATCAAACTTTTACCGCAATGTTCGCGGTTCGAGTCCTCTGGCTGCCTGAGGTTGTCTGGTGAGCGGTATACGAAGCGCCATTGTAAGCACAACCGTAGCGCAAATAGGAGCATTAAATACACAAGAACCTTGGGCCAAGGACTTCCCTCGTGCAGTAACTGACTTCTGGGAAGCTTTGTAAAAAACCCACTTATTCCCTTTATAACTGCCAAATGTTTTCTGTGATCTTTCCAAGCATTTATATGCTATTTGAGATTACAACGCTAAATATATAAAGCGCAAATATAAACAAATGTATCAGAACTTTGAAGGATGGAATTTCCCTTAGGCAGTCACAGAATTTTGGGAAAATGGTTGAAGAAAATGTTATTTTAGTAATGATACCCTGAAAATAGATATAAATTTATCAGTTATTGATATCTTTTCCTGAAATTTCAATTTGATAAAGTCTAACATTTTATTGTTTTCTGTTCAATAACAACTTTTATTGTAAATAAATCACTGCGCAGTTTCTCTTATGTAACTAGTAATCACATAGCAATTAACAGCTAATAACAGTAAATTAAATCATGTGATAAATCAACGGACAAAGGCATTACATATATTGTCAAGAATGTATCTTACAAAACAGTAAATTATAAATATGAAGAGTTAGTCTTCAATTCCAACTATTCTAAGTTAACCTTTACCCCAACTATTCTTAGTTAAGCTTTACCCCAAATTATTCTAAGTTAACCTTTACCCCCAAATATTCTAAGTTAACCTTTACCCCCAACTATTCTTAGTTAACCTTTACCCCCAACTATTCTTAGTTAAGCTTTACCCCAACTATTCTTATTTAAGCTTTACCCCCAACTAATCTAAGTTAACCTTTACCCCTAACTGTTCTAAGTTAAGCTTTACCCCCAATTATTCTAATTTAACCTTTACCCCAAACTATTCTAAGTTAACCTTTACCCCCAACTATTCTAAGTTAACCTCTACCCCCAACTATTCTAAGTTAACCTTTAC
>JAUELD010082630.1:2172-38527 GCA_031471615.1 Aglantha digitale | reverse complement strand
AAATCCTTGAATATGAATAAAAATCCTTGAATATGAAAAAAATCCTTGAATGTGAATAAAAAATCTTGAATGTGAATAAAAATCCTTGAATATGAATAAAAATCCTTGAATGTGAATGAAAATAATTTTGCTGCATTTGAGCAACCATAGTGAGATACTTTTAGTTATTATACTTAAGCAATGAAATGAAATAACTCTAACAGCAATAAGAAAATTAAACCCTGTTGGGTCGTCTTTCAATTGCAGCTTTCTTCCTTTTTATCAATATGACTTGAAACTTCTTGTCTTAAGTCTTTAAAAGTAATACAATTTTTTAGTACTTGTTAAACTGTTACAAAGAACATTCTACACATACACAAATATACTTCCACGTTGCATTCTGTATACGATATTCAACTTTCTGGAGACATGATATGCATATAGGTTTAGCATATCCTTAAATCGACAATTTGGTTAAATTCTTTCTTAGAATGTGAAAAATTTCAAAAGAAAGTATGTACCTTGAGTACAATGATGGTTTCTGTACCAACCACAAATCTTGATTGCCATGTTACCGATGTTTTTTTAGGATCCAAGACATTCCCTAGCAGCTTACTATACCATGAATCTGTATTCTGGGAATTATCTGTTGCTGTTGTAGCTAATGTCTGATGTATTCGAGTGACAGTATCGCACACTCTACGAACAAACGTAAGTACACCATTGTTCATTGCCCCATTCAAAGGCCTAAACAGCTGCTGGAATAAATTTGCAACCAAATATGCAATTACAATTACACCAACAATGCAGGCAACAGCAACTACACATATTAACACACCTAAATGGAAAGAGATGTATTAGTGTATTGTTTCTTTCAAACGAAGTTTTCAAGAAAGCATGATTTATTCATTGTTAGCTATACTTTAGCTTATTATGCAACAAAACCAGTGCTAAAATAACCCACCAAAAATCTCTTGAATTTGATTTACCTTTATCTATTGGGTGAAAAAAATGTAAATAAATTTTTTTAAGTATCTAAAGAAAATTGCAACAAAATATATAAAAAATAACAGCAAACACAAACTAGTTTATACCTGCATATTTCGCAATGTAATAGCAAGTTTCATAATCACCATTCAAAAGACTAACGACCAAAGCGATAACAGCAACGATTACAGAAAATATGACGGCATATTGAAAAAATGATACAATAGGCAATCCATTAGATGTGATGGGAGGTCTATATACGCTTATTTGCCTTGTTTCCATCGATTCCGTTGAATTAGCATTATTTATTATACTTTCATTCTTTATAAATCATTATAGCTTATTTTTTGTTTATCAGATAATTTTTCAGAGATTTCCAGAAAGTTAGTAAGTCCATGGCCAAAGATCCTGATAAGCTTTACTTTTTATATTTATGATACAGTGAGTTTTTTTCTAGACAACATGAATTTGTCAACGGGTCATATAAACCGATTATTCAAACTTCAAAAAACATAAGCAATATTAATGCAGTTATATAATGTGTATATAATAAACCTGTATAACCGGCCATCTTAAGATAGTAGTACAAAACTCACACGTTCAATGGTAGCATGTTAAACAGTTAATTTAGGGAAATATATGAAAAGAATTTCGGGAAAAACTAATTATGTATACTATACAAATACATGAACTAACTCAATAACAAATTAAATTTACAATTTATTTATTTTACATATTTTTTTATCAAAGAATTTACAACTTAATCTTTGATAGTCCCACCAATGAATGATCATTATAGGAACATGTGATCGAGTAATGTTTCAACAAATCATCCAACAATTCAATCTCATCAAAAAATTCAAGTTTTTCTACCCGCCTTTTCTCTTCACAATCAATTTCGCGGTAGACATCGATCATTAATTTTATTTGTACTGATTTAAAATATTCATTAAAAAACACCATCTTGGAGTTTATATCTGGATGTAAACCTAACAAATTACATTGTCTATTCCGTAGATTTTGTTTCATAATGTCCCCGAACCGATCCGTCAAACATATTGGATCATATTCAGCATACAGAACTGTGGGAAAATTACTAGCAATGTAATTGAACAAATGTTTTCCATTCTCAATGGATATATATACCATGACACATTCAGTCAAAAACAATGTTGGAACATCTTTATCTATTTTTTTCAATTTAAAAACAGAATCTAAATCAAATATTTTCGTAATATCAGCAGAAAAAAGTTGATAAAAATCTGATTTGATTTCATCTTTGTTTATTATAACATTACTACCAATAAGATATTTTTTTAATTGCTCTCTTGATCTTATGCAATAACATTTCCTTTGAACCACTTGCGGTAAATCAACTTCATAAAAGCCATGTTTAGGGTGCATGTTTTGTTCGTATAAATTCCAATACATTGTATCAAATCCTGCCCCGAAACTTATTATTTGACACTCTCTATTTGTTATTGTTAAAAATTGATTGATAATATTTGCAACACATTTATGACGTATATAATATCCTCGATTTATTTCAGGAGTTCTCCTTTCTAAAGTATTTTTTATAAAATACTGTATAAAATTATCGTTCCAATATTTTTTAGACACAGCGTAAGATTTGCAAGTTGTAGCATCATCATTTGTTGACATCACACCAATGTTAGCCATTATTATTTGTTATTGTGATAACTTCAAATACACATATCGTAGAAACTAAAACTAGCATAGAAGAGATAAAAAAACAAATATATCAATAACTATTTTAAACCAAATATGATTGATAAACTTTACTAATGAACTTTAGATGAACTTTTTAAAGAGCCTCAATGAACTTTCTCTAATAAAAACCGCAATTGACAGTCAATCGTTAGTCAATCACTATGGAAAACAGCTATTACTAGTACATTGAAAGGAGATTCCACCATTTGATGGCTTCTGCCCCTATAAATGGAACCTAAATTTCCAATAAGATTGCATTCACATCTCATAGAATCACATCTCATTGCATTCACATCTCATAGAATCAATATACACAAGCAAAAATTGCCAACCTTAACCTCAAAACAGGCTTATGTTGACTTTAAATAAAAAGTTTCAAACATCAAATGATTGGGATTTACAAGACAGTTCTTAATAACAGTAGTTAAAAAAAATAAAAATTTGGAATATATTATTAACTATACAAAATAACAAAATTAATTAAAAAACAATAATTTTAGTACTTTTTATAATATACCTAAAAAAACAAGTTTAAAACTAAAACTAACTTCAATTATAACAGCAAAGTAATAAATTCCTTCGCAATAATTATATACAAATAATAAATAATCATTACATCTCAACTAACAATGACCTTTCTAGAAGAAGTTACTTGCTCTAGCAACTACCAGTAACTACCATAAGTTTATTTTATCAATAAAAATTACAAGTTAATATATTTACCAGTGTATTAATTTTGATTCATCATAAACCAAACTCTTTAAGACTATTTAAAGATAATGTCTTTTTTTATCAGAAATTTCTCACAGCAAAAACATAGCAGTATTAATATTAGTAATTATTTTTAAAGCACAATTTATCTTTATTGCGTTTAGTATTTTTAAAAAAATACTTTTGGAACGTAAAGAAAATTACAGTGTGAATTAAAATAAATAAATATGCTAAAGATTTCAGTGCTAAGATTGTGCACTTCCATCATTATTTGTAGATGCATTGCTTCGTTGTTATTAGTGGTATCTGGTTGAACCTATTATTGCTGTGGAGCAGGTTGTATCAAAGTATTATTAAAAACAGTAGCACTATCTCTAACATAAGAATAAGTTTGATTACATATTGGGCATTTGGGACGTCCAAATTTTAAAATTAATGTGTGACAGTGGGAATGTATAAAATGTCCACATGTTGGCACAAACGAGGGCTGCGAAGAAGTATGGACACTTTCAAAACAAACTGGACAACGATCTTTACCACTTTCGTTTCGACATTTATGGGATTGTAATAAATTCTTTTTTAAACATATATCACAGGTATCACAATGGAAAAAATTTTCTGCACCACCAACTCTGCATAAGCCACATTTATTGCAATGAAACTGTTGTTTATCTGTATCATCAAACAAACAACATTCTAAACATGTGTACAAACCAAAGCGAATTCCACATTCATCGCAATGCGTATTAACACCTTGTTTGTGCTTACATTGGCGACATATTATTGTTTGGACTGCTGAACGATCCATTTCATGCTCTTCACAATCGTCATGACAAAACCGGCAATCATACACTTTATCACAACATGGTGTAACAAATGAACATCTGCGAACATAATGAGTACATTGAGACATTATTTATTTAATCTACCAAAAAAAATGTTGCTGACATAAATTTACCAGACTAAGCGCAAAAACATATTGTTTAAAAAAAATGAAAATTATTATAATTGATTCGAAAAATAGTTTCACTGAAAGAAAAACAGTCTGCACTTAAACCAAGAAATTTTGTTATGGCTCTCACCAGGAAAACGAAAAAATAAGCTAAAATAATGCAGACAACTAAAAATTTTGTATAACAAGTTTTATGAATTTTCTTAGTTTTTCATTAAATTTCCGCAAACGTTTTTTCTATTTTCTCAAGAGTACCTGCTGCCACACCATTTATCTGACCAAATTTGAAGAAGAAAAAAATACTCCTTTAAAAAATATTCTTTTTCTCACACACATGAAAATTTAATGATTCGGCGAAAAATTCTGATCTCATCAAAAAAGATCAACTAAACTTTATGAACTAAATTTGATAAAGGGGGTACGTGGGGGTGTTTATAATCCATTTGAAAACAAATCAACAACAATTATTTTTTACAACATTATGATTTAGCTGCTTTTGTTACTGTTTTTACAAAATATTAGTAACCTTTAAAATAATAATATGTTGGCACAATAACTTTTGTAAAATAAATTTTTAACAAAAAAAATTTACATTTTCACAATAAATAAAACTATAAGCAAAGATTAAAAATGACACAGGGTGCCAATAGATTTAGTAGAACATTGGAAAATAGAGTAACAAAACAAGTCAAGTTAGTTAAATATTAAAAACCATTAAAAAAAGTTGCCCAATAGAAGATCATTGTAAGGTCGTTTCAGATGTTTCTATAGAATCTAAAAAAAGGTTAAAATAATTATAACTAATAAATAATGCAACTTGAATATCTTTCAATTTAAGAAAGTTTTAATAAAAAAATATAAATTTCACCTGCATAATTTCCGTCATTTAATCTTCCCTTTCTATTATAAAATAAAAATAGTTACAGAATAGCCAGTAACAAATATATAATGGCATTCAAGAAAATCTTTTATATTTACATATTTTGTCCATCTTTCATCTTTTTACTCGTCAAACTCGATGTTGTTGGTTTGCTATCAAATATTTCCTACACAAAAACAAACAAAACGAAAATAATATTTACATCATAACTCATTCGTTATATACACCAAAACTAAAACATGAAAGATAGTAAGTTGGAATCTTCAGCAACCAATAAGGCTATGCAAATTAAATCATTAATGATTTGCAACTTTGTTTTTAGTCTATTGTAGCTAATACAACAAGTTCAAACAAACAATAGGAGTTTTCAAAAGCTAACTAACTAATAACTTTGGGCTCAAGACATTAGTGTTTCAATACCAGTTTTGAGACCAATGGGCTTGATAAAATAAATTAACATTTTATGATTTCTCCATTATTGATGTCAATATCAATCCAAACATAAATTCAACAAGGAAGACTGACTAGTTAACTCCTGGGATATACTAAAAACAGTTTCAAGCAGGGTGAAAAAGGATTTATAGTAAGCTTTGATCCTAATTACGCAACAATGAGATTTTTCGGGGTAGAAAAACTAATGCATTCAAAGGACAAAAATCGTGAATATTGCCGACCTACCTGTGAGCTTCAGTTTGTTCTAGATCCACTTAAATTATGTAAAATTCAAACTTATTTAAAACAGGGAGAATTTTGTTAGTAATTGTAAAACTTAAATAAAAGAATATCACTAATAAATAAATACCCAAGTCTTTTTTGTCACACTTACACACCAGAAATCCAATGTGTTACTTCAATTGGAATGAATATAAAAAAAAAAAGCCCATTTGTTTTTATTTGTTTTAGGCAATTTGAAACAGTTTAGGTTCTTGTATAGACAAAAAACAACTTTTACTTTTAAAAGCAGTAAAAGTTTTTTTTCAATCAACTGTATTAAATCTTTTTTTGTATATGGTTGCATTCTATATACACGATTCTATATTCTCCTGATAGAGATTAATAAATATAAATCAGTGCTGACAGTTGAAAAATGCTATGCTGACAAAAATAATAAACAACCTGTAGCCGTTGCCTCTCCGCTGTGTTGATTTCGTTAGAAGAAAATTTATTCATATGATCTAATACGTGTGCTTTGCTATGAACTGGTGGGAAATGGACGCCATTCGCATTATCTGAACGTAGCTTACCAGCAGAACTTGTTCTTCGTTGCTCACGATTTAATATCTCTTCTGGATCTGTTGAAACATCATTAGAAAAATCCAGTAACTGTTCTTTGTATTTGCGAGCTTTCACTTTGTAATAATACAATTCTTTTTCTAGGGTTTTTACTCTTTTTGTCAAAGATCTATAAAAAATAAAGAATATCTTTTATTTTAATGGTATTTTACAATTCAATATATAACAAGACAATATATGCAACTTAACTAGTTTGAATACAGAAAGAACAGTTAACTACAAAAAAAATGAAACTAACGCAGCATCTTTGGTATTCATTACTTCATTTTCCATGACTCGTAACTGCTCAACTAAAAATTGCATTTCTTTCTCATAGTTACTATGCAACTCAAATACATTTTGTTCATGCCGCGACTCCAAAATCTGTAACATATGTTGAGTTTCAAAAACCTTTTTTTCTTGCTCTGAAACTTGTAACTCAAAATGACATCGCGATTCATTGTGTTCTTTATTTAATGTGTGAAGTTCGATTATTTTCAGGAACAACTTTGCAAGCAAATGTTTGTACTCATCCTTTGTTAAATCTCCCATGTTGCTTAGTAAATGATCAACATTGTTGTAGTCATCTCGACTTTTCTCATTTAAGTAGCTTTGTTTTTGGTCAATCAAGTCATTTTTGTAAACAATTGCTTCATCAACAGCTTCTAATGCTTCACCTAATTCAATCAGTCTGCGTTCTTCATATGCTTCTAAACCGCCTGTAATTAAAGAATGTTCTAGATGCTCTTTTTGTTGCTGCAAATCCATTTTAACAGCTGCAAGTTTTTTGATATTTTTATCAACTTGTTCTTTTCCATTTATGCTCTTTATCTGCTCATCTATAGTGTCCATTTTAAGCGATAATTGGACGATACTCTAGATCAACAATGAGACAGAGTTTAGGGTCAGATTTCAAAGAAGTGAAAGGAAATTCATGGGATATGTCTTTTAAAATTTAATAATAAAATAAAAGTAAACCTTTGATAGACTTTGATTCGATTTAGATTTCTTAACTTCCAACTGATCTTTTTCAGTCAGCAAAGTTTCTTTTTTTCTTAAGCTCTCATCTCTTTCACGTAACTCAACTTCTAGTTGATCAATTTCTTCTTTTCTGGCAACAATCTTTTCAATCTCATTATCAAGCCATAATCTTTTTTTTTCTAAATGATCAGTTAATTTGGCACTAAAAGTAAACAAAAGATAAGATTATTAATCTTTTAATAATAGATTAAGATTTGATGTTTGATAAGTAAAGACAGTCCCCTCACCCCTAAGAAACTGCTTCTGTGCCCTACTCAAACTTTGAGCCTACATGGAGAGTTTCACCCTTACCCTAGTATCTACTCCTTCAAACTAACCTTTCCAATGCCATGTTATTATTCCTCAACTTTCTTTGTGCATTAACAACTTCTTCATTTTTTCTTTTCAATAATTTTTCCTGCTTATCAGTTTTCAACTCAAGTTCTTTAATTCTTAATTCATTCTTCTGAGATTCGTTTTGAAACTTGCTTTTCTTCTCTGCTTCAGATTTAAACTTTCTTTCTAACTCAATATGCTGATTTTTCATTCTCGAAATATTTGCCTCTAACTCTTTCACTTTTTTCTCATTTGTCTCTTTATAAGAAGTTAACCTATTTCGGACAGTTTGTTTTTCGTTTAAATGATTAAACTTTTTTTGCATAGTATTAAGTTTTTTTTTAAAATCATTCTGCAATTTATTGTTTTCAATTGCATCTTTGTTATTACAATTTTCAAATACTGTGATTTTTTTATGTGCATCTTCTAATTGTTGTTTCGAATCTTCATATTCTTTCTCAAGTTTTGTTAACTTTTCTGAGAAAGTGTTAATAGTTTCTTTAGCAGTATATTCGCTTTTCGACAAGTTTGATATCAGTTCCTCTTTACGTCTACAATAGAATACATTTTATACGTGGCATGTTATGACATGAACTTATTTTAATTGCAATATTCTTATACTATCATTGTTGTACTATCATCTACATTTAAAATAGAAAAGAACTAAACAAAAGAAGTTCATGCATAAGAAACAGTTTAAAACAATACAAGAACTACTATTTTAAATTTTAGTTACTTAATATTAAATTGGAGTTCTCGTAATTGATTAGTGGTATCAATCATGTGGATGTCAGCAATTTTAGCAGCATGCCTTGCACTGTCAAGTCCATGTGTTAACTGCTGAAGAGTATTATCTTGGTCCTTCCTTAGAACAGCAGTTTTTTGCTAAACAAAGTTCAGTTTTGCACAATTAGAAATCATTATAAAACTCAGCTACACTATAATTATACCACAAAAACAAAATATCAAATATCTTCAATCTAGTGGGTACATCTTAAATATATTACCCTTAAATCCAGGACTTCTCCCCACCCCCTTTATCACTTCAAAAACAGTAAAATCAAAATAGTGCAAGTTCACACCAGTCAGAAGCACCTATTTGTGGTTAATCTTAAAAGACAAACACCTTTATGATGTTGATTTTTGGTCAAACTTTAGCTTTCATTCCCAAGACTATGAGATTTTTCTTAAAAACATTATGCTGTATTGAATATTTACAAAAGCCTGGTTTCATGAAAATTCCAAAAACAAGAGAGAAGCTCCTACCTTATAGTCTTATAGACTAGTAAATGAAAAACAAAAGCTAAAGTTTGACTATAAACTTACATCATTAAGGTCTTTTAAGTCTTTTAAGCTTAAGCACAAAAAGGGAGTTGGGAACGCACAAACAAAAAACAAAATCTATAAATAAATCAACTCTAAATTGAAACTCTAAAGTAAAACCTAGCACTTAAAATGGGCAGAGGTCACTGGATAATAACTGACAAAACTTATGTTATACTGAAATAACCATCATGGTTGGTAGATACATTATTTCATTATATATCTATAAACTTACCCTACCACCAGTTGTCTTTGATCTTATCAAGCGTGGTATGTTTGAATTCAATTGTTTATTAGAATAACGACGACAGCAAGACAACATGGGTTCATTTTTTTCCTGAAATAACTTGTATGTTCTGAATAAAACAAAGCAAAAAAAAGCTAATCAAAATATTTAGATGAGATACGGTTTCTTTGCCGTTATTTTACCATAACTGAGCCCGATCAATGTACTAAAAAAGGTTGCACTAGTAACTATTATTTTTAATTCATTATTAAGCTTACAAATGACCCACATGTCATTGCCTAAAATTACCTTTTTTCTATATAAAATATTATATTACCTTTTTCAACCATCATAAATAATAACTAAGGTAAAAAAAATTATTCATTGAAATTTAAAATTCAAATTATTTACCTGTTTGGTAATTTATTTTCTTCACCATCTGATCCAATATCCTCATCATGTTCAACAGTATCCATGTCGTCAATTTGTGATATGAGTAAATTACTTTTAGCTCGGAATGTTTGAAACAGCCTCTCTTCTGCACTAATCTGTACTGCTGATTGTTTTTCATCGAGATATGGAAACTCCTCTTTGAAACCTTGAACACAAAATTGCTTTTTGTCAAATAAAGTTTTCACTTAAAGAATACAAACAAATATATAAAAAAGAAGGACAAAAACAAAGGCAAATTAAATAAATTTTTGTTAACATACTCGTCAAAAACAACAAGACAAAAGCATGATAAATCAAAAAATCTATGCCATTAAAATTAAAGTTAAATAACTAAATTCTTTAAGGTTGTGAACACTTTAAAATATTATAATACAAAATGAACTAAAACATAATTATCTAACAGATTTCGAACTTAATTCTTAATTTGATTATTTTTCAGAATATAATTGTGCAACATTTTCATTTATTTTTTATTTTTCAATATTTAGAAAATTTAGAAATTGTGAAGAAATTATAGCTGCAGTGTTATCTTTATGACAAATTAATATTAAAAATGGGCATTTATTTTTGTTAAAACTAAGAGAGTACCATTAATTTAGCATCTCGACATTTTGTTGAGGAATGTTTTGATAGCTCTTAGAGGACATAAACTCATCTGTTGAGCCCTAAAACACGTTACCAAACACACCTGTGGCTTCATGCCATATTTTAATATTACGAAACTATAACTTTTTGATTGTAGTTTAACCCAGATTGCCACTATTAGTATCTGCGACCTTCTACCCGATTATAGAAGGAAATTTTTTTTTGTAACGTTACATGAAACAATAGGAAAAGTTACACGAATTTGTTGTAACGTTACAGAAGCATAACAACAGCGTTACAGGAATTATTTGTAATGTTTCCAGAATTTGTTGTATAGCATTTCCTTGTAACGTTACAGAAAATTGTATGTATGAATTATTTGTGAAGCGTTTCAGAATAAAACTTAATTTAGAATCTTTAGCTAAATAGCTCAAACTAAATCGATCAATTTTTAGAATATTCGCTATTGTCGTATACTATTAACCTTTCGGAAACGTTTTTTTAACGACCTTAAACAGCTATCGTCGTACTTTTAACCTTTTGCAAACGTTTTTTAACGATCTTAAAACAGCTATCGTCGTACTTTCAACCTTTTGCAAACGTTTTTTATCAGTCTTAAAACAGCTATCGTAGTACTTTCAACCTTTTCAAACGTTTTTTAACGATCTTAAAACAGCTATTGTCGTACATATAACCTTTTAGAATCGTTTTTTAACAATCTTTAAACAGATATCATCGTACTATTAACCTTTTGTAAACGTTTTTTAACCTAATTAGAACCGCTACTGTCGTAGTTTTAAGCTTCTTTAAACTTTTCTAAGCTTTAAACTTTTCTCAAAGTGACAAAACTAACATTTAACCTATTTGATGTCATAGAAGACTGGTATCGCTGGTTCTTAATACAAGTGCTTTTTACTTACAGTAAAAACTTTATTAAAATCGTTTTCGTAGATAAATTCTTGTAACGTTACACAGCGTTACAATAAAATCTTTGTAAGGTAACAATAATTTTTTTTGTTAGGTTTCATACAAGAAGTTCTTGTAACATTACACTATTCTTGTAACGTTACAGGACATTACTATAAATTCTTGTAATGTTACACAGCGTAACAAAAATTTCTTGTAACGCTAAATTTGTTTCAGTTTTGTAACGTTACAAGGCCTGAAACCATTTTTTCATGATCATGTAGAACGTTACTCTTTTACTGATGACACCAGTAAATCTGTTCAAACTGGAATCCAAACGCAAATGTCTCACGATTTATTTTTACAGTTTTTTAATAGAAACGTTATTTTGTATTATCATAGAATGATGAAGAATAAACTTTTGAATAACTTTTTTTCTAAACAAAATTTATTTTAAAGCATTCACAACCTTTAAATCTTTATATTTAACTAAGCGAAAAATAAATAATTCTTTAGCTGATGATATGGAAATAATGACATAAACAAAACAAGAAAACTATACCATTATATTGTTGTAACGAAATTTGTTGTTCCAATAATTTTTCCTGTAGGTCATATTTGTTATTAATGGCAACATCAAGTTCAAGGCGAAGCTGAGCATTTTCTTCACCAAATGCAATAATTTCTTGTCGTAACTCTTCAAGATCTCGACATTTTGACTCGCAATCTTCTTTATACTGAAAACACATTCTAACATTATTATTAGAAATATTAATCATTTGTATTCATTGCAAAATTTGCTGCTAGTTTAGTGTCTGAAACAGTATTTATTTAGATATACAATATATACAGCCAGAAAAACATTCTGTTGCAGCAGGATTTTTAAATAGAACATAAATGATTTTGAGAGAGTGCATATGAGATGGTGATCCTAAGCAATGAAACCTGTAATGAAATTTTATGTTATATTAATTTACTTGCGATAACTCAGATCGTAGATGCTCTATGATATCATTCTGTGGCCTTCGTAAGCTTGTCCCTTTGGCAGGGGCTGTCATTGGGCGTACAAACTGATTCTTCTCCCAAGCCTTTCTCCACTCTTTCAATTCATGTTTAAGTGGAGCTGGTAATGTCGTACAAACTTCTACAGCGTGCAAAAGTGAATTAACTTCATGAAGATGTCTCAAATATTGGTGCTGCTCTGCTTCGTGCCTAAAAACAAAATAATCTTGTATTATGTATACATTATTTTAATCTTTTCAAACAATCTGTCTTTTCTAAGGTCTTTTTATTTACAAAGGGGTTTTATTGATAAATCTGGTCGTTAAACAGCAGGAATATTTTCACTATGTGTTGTGATAATAGTGTTTACTTTTCATTCACAATTTCCAATTCATTCAATTTTTGCAAATCAATTGCGGATACGTCAGATTGATCTGATCCACGCCTTTTAAGTTGTGTCTTCAATATCTGCAAATTATAGAAATCAGGGTTACAAATTTATATTATTAACTAAGATTATTATAGACTTACAAAGTAGCATCGAAGATTGGTAATCTAGCTACATATAAACACAAAGCATAAATATTTATGTGGAAGCCATAAATATTGTAGCTTGATAAGGAAATCAGAGAGAGATCAATTAATTCCCATACCTCAATTTCAGTTTTCATGCGATTCATCTTAGAAGATTCAATATCCCAATTGACTTTAGGTTTATTTTTAATAGTCTTTGCCTACAACAAATAAGATATTGCGAAAAAATTATAAAGCATATTAAAGTCTTATTTTTATAAAAGAATGAAAAAATGAATTTTTACCCTTGTAGCATATTTGAGTGAATTTATATTTTCGTCAAGATCAGACAATGCAGGGCTGAGACATGTGATCATGACAGTACGACTATTTCCACCAAGAGAGTCTTTTAACAACCTAGTCAATTTGCTATCACGATAAGGCACATGTTGTGTTTTACGTTTCACATCTGATAATGCACATATAACGTTACTTAATGCCAAAAGACCATTATTAATTGACACAGATTCTTTAAATCTTTCACCTTGATTGCCAGTTCGATGAGCTCTTTCTGAACCAGCCAAATCCACAAAGTGAAATTGGGATGACAGAACATTCCCTATTATTATGTTATTATGTTGAAATTAATTAAATTTATATAAAAAACTTGTTTGGGAGTGCTATAACATGAACACAAATTGTTTTACTTAAAGTTTTCTCTCTTTGGAAGGTAGCTGAATCTTAAAGATTGATTTTGTTGATGTTAAGAAAATGAAACTATTACCTCACCTTTTGCTCCTTTTTCAGCTTCTTCTAATGAATATTGATCTAGATGAATAACAATACCTTAAGTATATAGTACGTACTTAAAGATCTTCAGTTCATTAGATTTCTACCTACCTAGTCTCAAAGTAAAAATACAATGAGAGCGGCTTGATACTTCATTCATATTGGTTGCACCGACATGGCGAATAGCTGTACCAGCATCAAGTATTGTTAAAACCTCTTCAAAGGTCTCTACTGGTTCTTCTCTTGCACCAACCAACACTGACAAAAACAAAACACTCTCAGGATACACACAAGAATTCATAGTATGAAAAGAATTCAACTAGTTTTTCAATGGGCTTCTAATAATAATGTTCTTGATAAACAAAACTTTATTCAAACTAAATCAAACTTATGAGAGTTCTTCTTTTTATTTTTCAAAAAATCAAAATAATTTGAATGAAGAAACTTTTGTTTTTATTTGTAAACGAAACAATACAAGCAAATTTTCTTGCATTGCTTTCTTGAAAAATAAATTATTTTATTTAGCATTCCTAATAAAATTATATTTTATTAGTTATATTTTATCAATTTGACTCAACAGTTGTATGAGTGGTATAGTTTTTATTTTTAATCTATGACAAATTTTGATATATTATGTATCAAACTTTTTAATCATGACAGTTTACCAGTGTTCCCAGATTCATCTTCACGTATCCGCAAACTTTTCGAAGAATTTTCCAATAAATCTGTTGTTTCCTCTTTGTAAATTTCAATAAACGAAAGACGTAGCTTGCATACAGTGTTTTTTTTCAATTTCTAAAAATAGTGTTTGATTGATATTTTATTTTTAATTTATTCTGGTATTTTTTTAAACTTAAACTTCACAAATTGCAAGAGTATACTTGGATCAAAGCTTACAATCCATAATTAGATATTATTCATTTAATACAAGCGAGCAACTTCAAATATTTGAGTTCTAAAATCTTTTTAGCATAAGCTTGTATTCTTTATGTTCACCGTATGAGCAGGTAACTCACAGACTGTACTAATAATAACATCATACCTCAACATGGTTGAAAACATCAGCAACAGCTCTTGGTATGATACCACGCTCTTTTTCATCTAAGTACACACAGTTCCCTGTTCCCATGGTATAAGTCTTACCTGAACCCTGTTATCAAAAAGATAATAATAATAATAATAGAACATCAAAAACTACTAATACATTATGCAAAACTTCTGATAAAAGTCAATGCTTAAGTGTAGCTAAACTAATGTAAAGCTTTTAATCCGTATCTTATACAGGTTTTCAGCTCATGTATGATAAAATAATTTAAGATTCAAAAGTTATTTTGTTTTAAGCATTAAGTTAAAAGTAGACTATTGTCACAATTATGAATTATTATTATGGCCAAAATTAACTTTTTCTATCTATCATAATATTCAGGACAGAAATCTAGTTGTACCCTTTTCTAGATATAAAATCATCTAACTTCAGAAAAAATGATAATTTTATGGGAAACAATGTTACGCACGTACAAATACAAAGTTTTGTGTTTTATAAAACGATATCAGGAAACATTTCCTGCTATAATATAATCAAGCTAGCTCTAAACAAGATTCAGGGTAGATGTAATATAACTTACAGTCTGTCCATATGTAAAAACAGTTGTATTATAGCCTTCGAAGAATGAGCCCATCAGTTGCCGAATACAACATTCATAAACATCTGTCTTATGGGAAAAAAGGGAGACAATAAACGTATTAAATTAACAATGATATTAATAACAATTCACACTTCAAAGCTTCACTATTGGAAGTTTTTAACTTCTCATATAATATATCTCATTTTTGTACTGTAAATGTGGTATGACATAGAGAATAGATCAATAAAGATTCAATGTTACTAGTATCCTTTCTCAATTATATCAAAATAATATTAAAAATAACAATGTATATAAAATGTTGATTTTCAGAGCCACATGGAACTAAGATTCTTTATATTTTGGAGAATGAGGACCAAATGACAAAAAATTATTTAGACTGGATGATTGAATGAAGATAAAGTAAAGATATTGATTGTAAATCGTGATAACTAATGAATATGCTATTATGAAACTCTCTTTATACCTGAGTTGACTCTTCAGCCAAAACATGATCAAAGTTAAAGTTCCTTCCATTACCAATAACTATTTCAGCTTCATCAGGAGCACAATACAAACATGTATCTCGATTAATTTCTTCACCGATCAAAGGGCGAACCTGCATATAAAAATTAAAACACCAAATTATCAACAATACCATAATAATTATCTCATTACTTTTTTTAAAAACATTTTACAGACCTATATCAGATGTGATGTTTCAGTGTGTATATATAATCACATATTTATACAAAAGTCTATATAAAAGTCCTTGCCAATGTACTAATTTAACATCAACATTCTTGACATTTTAAGATTCATAGATTCTTCATAGATTCACTCTATGTACTCAAGTTATTTATATACTAAAATTATTTACAAGTCATCATAGTAATAAAACTGTTTGTAACCACAATAACAAATTCTTAAAATAAAAGTATATAATTGAAGTCAGAACAATCTGAGAAGAACTCAATCTTGTTAGTCTGTTTAATTGCAATATCAGAATAGAATTCTAAAGAGAATCAAACATTCTTTAGTTAATTATTTTAACCTTACTCAAAATCAACAAGAGCTAAAGTACCAAAAATATACTAAAAAATCAATCTTGGAATATTCAAGGTCAAATTAAACTTTTAGTGACATTCACCTGAAATCTATTTTTTCCCAGATAGAAGAAAAACTATTGTGTATTTTGTATTAACTATTGAGTATTGATAGTAGTTTTTACTACTTTATTTACTTTCTTAACTTAATTTTCTTAACTTAATTTATTTTCTCCACTACTATTTTTTCATTTATTTTGAGATTTTTCCCCCCTTTAAGAATATACAGCTACTTTGTTATTGCTTTTATAAACAGTTTTATCCCTATGACAACTTGTTGGGTAAATATCCATTTTTGTAAATCAATCTTCCCTGAAGAGGTAGATTAAACAATTGGAACAAGTTGTATCTGTCATTTAATTGTTAAATGTTATTTACTTAAACTCTATTATCAATTTGTCAGAAACGTATTTTTTTCTGTTACAAATAAATTATTATTATTCTAATTAGATTGTAAAGATAATTTTAATTTCCAGCACACTTATTTAATTTACAACAAATTTTTACAACACTGAAGAATCGTCATTTATTTAGGAGGTGAGGAATCACCTAAATCTAGAATAGACCGCCAATTATATATAACACATACCCTCACAACAACTTGCAATGGTACTTCTGTAGACATCTTTTAATTCTCAAAACAACATTCTAGAAAATCAAAATATCTTAAAATTTTATTTAAAGAATAAATTTTCTTACATGAAGAAACAACCTTACTACAATGAATTTAATAAAGAACCAAAGCCTTTTTGAAACCTTTTTCAAAACTTAACATTTACTTTTTAAATAATCTTTACCGATTTCACATAACTCACACATGTTAGGACCATATTTTTAATAGTTAAATTTGCAATGGTTTTTAAGAGGAAGGCCTCATGTCAATTTCAATTTTATAAACAAAGAATAATAAAAGTGCAAATAAATCATTTTGATGTAGAACCAAGTGCATTTTACCTCAAATCCACTTCTAAACTTACACTACTGAAAAACTACTTAATACTATAATGTAATGAATCTAAATATAACTTGGAACATATAACAAGCACTTATCAAGATAATTCACTATTATGATTTCTTTCATTGTTATAAATCTATTACCTATGACAACAAGATATTGGGACTTATATCACACATTTCTCACCTTGTATACACCTTGTTAAAAACAACTCATTGTGACATCATTCTTCTTGCTTCGAGTCTTTCGGAACAATTTAGCATGTTTAAGTGGTTTCAAAGATTTAAAATTTCTGTAGTTAAAATTTGTATAAAACTGAAACAATAACAGAAATAGATTTACATACTAGAAACATTACCATATATTTCTATCTTAAATGTATCAAAAAATAGACATTTGATTATATTTTAGAGAGAAAACAACACTGATTTTGCCTGGATGCTAAAAGGAACTAGAATTTTAAATTTGCTCTGATATCCTAAATTACCATCAAAACTTGCCTTTATATAATATAACGTGTCATTAATAATTTGTAATCAAGTTTATGTATTAGAAATTGAATGAAGAGTGCTGTTGACTGCAAAGCACAACATTTTATCAACCAATCAACCCTTGTTGTAAATCAAGCTGTACATCTTCTAAGTGCAAAAAGATGCAATATAAACTTTAAATATGACACATACTTTTAGAAAAATTCTGTAATAGAGTGAACACTGCAGTGCTGTAATATCAAACCAATAACTTGACTGGGGTATAAAACATTTAAGTATTCCAGGTTCTCCCAATTTTTTACATGGGCATAAAGTGAGTGTGTAATTGTAACAAATTTTGGCAAGTTATTCAGTAATTTCAATGAATTTTAGAAAACGCAATATTGAACCTTAGATTGCTACGTTGTCAAAGTAAGTGCAAAATATCTTAAATAATAAAAACATAAGGGCATTGTCCTGTAGTAGGTTAACAATAGAAATTACAAAATATCAAACACCCTGTTTGTATTAATTTGTATATAAATATTTTTCATAAATATACATTTCTCTTTATATGTAAAGTTCTATACTTTTTTATTTATTTGTCAATGCAAGTGCAATCTGAAAAATTGTGAAAATTCTCTTTGAATGTACCACATAAATTTATGTTATTACTTTGTTTAAGTTTATATCCATGAAAACTGTGGTAAAAATGCACAAATTAAAAAAAAAAATAGTGCTTGTAATATAAAATTCCTATGTCAAGAAGAAATGAACTTTATAGATTATTTCTACCTATGATATAATTCTTAATTAGCGTCTTTTAACTTTACTTCCCATTGCACGCCATGTTTTAATCAATCTCACAGATTGAATAAGACCTGCAATTTGCCAAGTAACACATACTGCAACTATTGCCATTTTCATTGGTGAATTCTTCCATGTGCTTGGAGTTTCTTTTAAATTTTTAAAATCATGACTTATCTTTTTTAAAAGATCTGATATGCCATATATCAACGGTAACAAACCAAATATAACATTACCAACAGTGTAAAAAGTCAAACGTGGAATGTTATTTTTACTCAGTGACCCAAAACCAACAAATGCACAAACACCACTCATCAACCAAACCATTTCCCACATCTCAAGTGGCACAAAATATGTGGAGCCCAACTGCACCGCCACATATTTAAAAACAAAAAACATGCATAACACCATATGGGGTAGCAGACACTTGCGCACACTGAGTTTAAGATCAGCACTTGTTTGGTAATGGTTAGCAACTGTTTCACGGTGAGAGTAATCAGAACCATCAGTGCCACTTGCTCTGGGACCAGCACGAGATGCCATTTTAAATTTTCTAGCACTAGAAAACAATAAAGTTTGTTGATAAATATTTCATACAGTACACTTTATAATATTTCCATCAATTCAAGTATCACAAAGTAAATAAAGTAAAGTATAATAATAAATTAAAATTAAGTGATAAAAAAATACCCTTTTAGTCCACCTTTTAGAACTAAAAAAACTTGAAAAGGAAAATATGTGTATTTGTGATAATAAAATTTCATTTTTACAAAAACATTGAATGACTAGTTCTATAACAATAAGATAAAATGATGACAGCTTTAAATATAATGTACATTAACTAAGTTTCAACTGTACTATACAATTAAATTGAAATATAATATCTAACAACAATAACATAGCCAGTAAAATAAAACTACAGTTACATCAGGCAGACACCATTAGATTGATTTGACACACTTATTCAGAGAAATTTAACAGATTTTTGGTGTTCTTTATAGTGTTAAAACCTCATACGGATATTTTTATGGTTACAATGCTAAAAAAAATTATGACATGAAAATAAATGTTTCAATCAGAATGTCTTAAAGAAACTGTTTTAAAATTCCATGACGAGGGATGATAAAGTAAAATCAATTTTTTGAGTAGATAGTGTTGAAATTTGTTTTATGTGAAATATCAACTATTTATAAAAAAATACACATATATATATATATTTGTGATTACAAGTAAAAAAGTATAAAAATTATTATTAATACAAATTTAACAAAACTGATTAATAGCAGAGCAGAGATGTATCTAGAAAAAAGTAATAAACAGTGGCTAAATAAAGTATCTTTAAAGACATGGAAGTGCTGATTTAGATAGTACTGATACTGAAGTGCTGATGGTAGTTAAGTATTAAAAAGTATTTGCTGACAAAAGCCAGAGACACTTAGCATGGTCCGACAGAAAGACCCAGTATTGAAATAGAATAGGTTGACTTGGTAAGCTAAAAATAAATTTGTGTAAAAAAAGTAAATTACCATTTATCAATTTTATTTATAAACAAGTTATAACAAATATGAATTATTATAGCATATCATACAACAACAAAGAACTCTATAATAAATTTTACATAAACAAAGAAACATTATCATACATTTTAAAGTGAACTTGATTTTAAAAGAAATCTTGAAAGGCAGAACTTCATGCATAAGTATTTCATCGAAAATTATAAATATAAAACAAACAAACAAACAATCATTATATATAGCGATGTAATACTTCAAGATGAGCTTGAGAAAATATATTGTCTTTACGAAATATTATGGAATTAAATATCTATATCAATATAAAGCATTTGACGGTTAGTTTTATTTGTTACATATTTTATGATGATGCAATTTCCAATGGTCAATTTGGCATTCTTTTGAACAATATAAAGATAGTTTGCAACGAGAACATTTTTTAAATTTCACATCCTCTTGTTCTTCTAAACAGGTTGGGTTAGAACAAAAAATAATTTCATCAATTTGTGATCGTAAAAACTTTTGTCTGCCATTTGATCTGTTAACCTGCACTCTACGTAAATCATCAAATGTTAAAATAGCAAGGTTGCCAAAATCTTCATCTTCAATAGCATGTTTTTCACCCATTTTGCGTAACGCATCACTCAGTTTTAATTCAATAATTTGTTTTTTACATAGCTCTGTTCCATCTGATAATAAACCAAAACAACCGACAATGGCTTTAAAAGTACTCTCAACATACTTACTAGTTGTCAAAATATGTAATAAAGATTTAATAATTTCTAATTCTGCTACTTCATCTAAGAATTGGGTAGTACAACCAACCAGCATTGTAGACAGAAAATTTGAAATCACTTTTTGAAGTTTTAAATTACTGTTTTCAATTGAAACAGTTAAAAAATAACGTATTGTCTTGCTGATATTTTTATCTCTCCACAATATCTTTCGAATTAATGGAGATGAACTTAAAATATTTAATATGTTCCACATTAAATACTGGAACGAGAACACTTCATTGTTCTGTGCTTCAAGTATTGATAAAACATCTTGCAAGCAATACTCTGCAAATTTTTGATGTAAATAGATTTGCGTTTCGCTTTCCTCATGTAAACTTTTTATAACTGTAATGATATTGTCAACATTTCGAGCTTTTATTTGAACCAATGCATCAGATGCAAATAGTTCTTCTTCCATTCTAACAATTACTATACTTTTAAGTTTCACTAAACATTAAGAGTCAACATAAGTTAAGAACAGTAGCATTAAAATAACAACACCAAGATAATAAAAAAGAACTCACAGAAAATATGATAAATAAATAAACTACACAAAGCAAACATGACAAGTAAAAACAAAAGTGAATATTGGTATTCTTCTTGTTAGATAAAAACATTCTTAACAGCTATGATAGTGAATTGAGGGGTGAAAGGAGGGAACATGGTTAGTTAAAGTACAATAAGGTAGAGTATTCAAGGCTATATAAAATATTTTAAGTACTTATTAGCTACAAGCACATTCAATGCAAGGATTTTTCCTAGGTAAACCAGTTTTAATCTAAACATAAAAAGCAACAACTAAGTGTACCTATCATAATAATCAAATGCAACCTTGGAATAGCAATAATATGAAATGTGACATTACCATGCAACCTTGGAACAGCAATAATATGAAATGTGACATTACCATGCAACCTTGGAACAGCAATAACATGAAATGCGACATAAACTTGGAATATTGAAACAGAGAAACTTAAGAAATTTGCAAACAATAGAAGATAAAAACAAAATTAGAAAAAAGCGTGATTTTGTTTTTTTTAGTTTAACTGCAACAAACATTTATTAACTGGAGCTACACAAAAAATGACATTAAGGTTTATTTAAAACTCTTCTAGATATAAAATTATCACCTTGCATGATATAGATAATAAATAAATTCTTATAACAATACCTAAAATCGCAATATAAATACTTCCATAGAATAATTCATGAAATTTAATGCTCCCATGCATATTTGAAAAGAAAAAAAAGATATCAATCTAACAGATTTAAGAATTAAGAAAACATAAAAATGAGAATTTCATATTAAATACTAACTATTTGAATCAAAAAATATTGAATATAATGCGTTAAAGTGTTAAAAAACATTAATTATTAATAATTTTAAAGGTGTATCATCATAAACAGTATAACTTGTCTATTTTATTGTAAAATCGTAATAAAACTGCTTATGAATATTTTCATAAATATTGAGGAAATAAAGTGGTAGCATTAAAATACCAACACCAAGATATAAAAAGAACTAGAAAAATGAAAAATTTAGGTTTGGTCTCTAAAATTACTTAAAGGGATTCCAAGGTGTTGATTCATATTAAAGGGCTTTAAAAATATAGATCAACCCATTTAATTGCATTTGAAAAGCTTGTTTCGTTCTAAAGAGACAAAATATAAAATTTGATAACAACAAACTCCAGAAATAAGCAACCTTGAGGTAAATCACATAAAGGTAAACAATCAATAATAAAAAAAATAAGCCAGTTAATGTTTCAGACACTTGCACATGACACTTTGCAGATAGAAAGATATGTCACTAATAATTTATATACAAATTCTGCTTATTGCTTATTACTAGATGATATAAGGTTACTCCTGCATTAATGTGGAAGGAAAGCTAACACTTGCAGACACGCTACAAGGACCTACATTTGAAATTAAGTCCTTGTTTCGAATGTAGGTCCTTGTAGCGTGTCTGAAAGTGTTAGCTTTCCTTCCACATTATTACTAGATGCTTATTAAAAAGATCTTTATTAAAAAGGTCTGGATCTAGAAACCGACAATATATTTTTTGGTTAAACTAATATATCTAACCACCTAAAAAATTTCATGTTCAAAACATCGATACTTTTTAATTTTACATTTTACAATTTATATGGTCATTAACCTTTACTTGATGTCATCTAAGTTGCTTAATCCTACATTTAGTTGCTGAAATTTTTCCCTTCACCATTTTCCAATTTTGTAACTTAAAATTAAGATATCTTTTTATCATAGATAAGCTTTTTTCAAGAAATAAAAAGTAAAAAGTTCACACTCTACTGCTGAATAACAGTCTTCTTTACATGTTAGAAAGGTTGTATAAAATCAAGTTTTAAATATGAATTGAACCGTGTAACAAAAAATTGTGTATGGTTTATAAAAGTTCCCATAAGTTTAAAGTTCAGTTTTTCCTGTTAAGTAACTGAAAAACCCTTTAACTTTAGTCATCCAACTTTTCCCTAAGATTTTTACTGTATCAAAAAAATTGAGTTGTGTTTTCGAATGTTCCGGTGGAGATCCTTCTTGCTGCTGTGCATGCTGTTCTTGGGATGGCATATCCTTCATTCCCATTTGTTGTTTCATATCTTCCAAATCTTCCTTTGAATACATTTCCATTCCTGGCATACCAGGCATACCTCTGTCAAAACAAAAATAAATCAAGAAAGTCAGAGTTATTAATATTTTATATTAATTCCCAATATTAAACGAAAAATAATTTACTGCATCTTTTTCATGGCTTCCATAGCTTCTAAATCTTTTTCAGTCATCTCAACAAATTTGAAATCTTTTCGTTTTCCTTTTCGAAACTTCGGTTTCTTTTTCATGCAAATTGTAGACAGCTCAAAACAAACTTTTTTTACAAAAGGTGACAGTTTTAAACTGTTCTGCCACAATATTTCAGCAATATCAGTGTCAATATCACCAATAACATCATCACATGCACGACTTATTGTTTTACATTCTTCTTTACATTTCCCAACACTTGAATGAGAAACTATGGACAACCCTTGTGCGTCCTCTACAATGTCTAACTTCTTGATCCATTCTCCATGATCAGACTCAGCATCACAAGTTTTTTCAACGATAGATATCAGTTCTTCCTCACCAAGCTAAAGTTTAAAATTAATGTATAAGAGTAAAAATGAAAAGTATTTTATTTTTAGCAATTGAGTGCTTCTTTCGGTTCTGGTAATTGCCGACAATAGCCATAACCACGCATAACGACCCATAACTATTCAAAATGTCACATGCACAATAAGGGACCCACAGACGGCTATTTTTATATGGAAGCAGGACGTTTTTGCAGAGAGTTCTCTGTACCAATAATCATAACAAATTTAACACTCATTTCCTTATTCGTTGATTAGCATATAAATATATTGTTCTGTATTTAAATGGTAATAATTATAATAATGGAAGTAATAATTCTTATTTCCATTCCATACATACAAAATAAGATTTAAAAAAAATAATACAAAGATGTTTTAATCAATCAGTATCTTGCTTCACATAAGCTTTTATATCATCATGATTATTTTTTTTACCCTAATATATGAACATCTGCTGAAAAGTTTGATAAAATATATTTTACAGAAGATCAATTGATGATACATTTGTGCGGCCATGGAGTAACGACAATCGAAATGCCAAATAGTTAGCAAGATTCTTATACTGATACATACCTTAGAAGACTTCACTTTTCTTTTTTCTCTGACTGATTTAAACAAAACAGTCGCAGCTTTCTTACAAACATCGCACGCGATAAAAGGTATGTCATCCTTAAGTGGGAGAATACTAGGCTTCTTTGGCATTTGCCCGTTAATGTAACCAAATAAAGTAATATGGATAAATATGACAGCGCAATTCTTCATTCTTGCTTTCTTTATCCAAATTTTAACTAAAAGTAAATGAAGATAAAAAGGTTTTACCTACAGATTTTATTTATCATCTAAATATGATTGCTAGAGAACATTCAATGCTAAGATTTTCTAATTGTAATTGTGAATTTGTATATATTACAAACAGATATCTTAAAAAGACAAAAACAAAAATGGCAATTATTAATAATTCTTTGATTAAAATTTTTTGTTTATTCATATTATATATTATTTATTTTTTAGGTTGATTTTGAAAAAAGCAGATCCTTTGTTTTTACAAGGGCTTTCTCAAATTTTGTTAAGATGGCTAAATGATCTCTGTGTTTTAATGTTACCATTTATATTCTATATTCATGTGTATGCATTGAAGTTTTTTTTATGATTTTTCACTATAAAAAATTTACAATTCCTTCTAGTTGTATGATTCTTGTAGGTTCAATGGACATATTAAGTTATGCAAGCACCTACTGACTGACCCAGGCTGGCAGGCTTCTTCTTTCTGAGAAGGGCTTAGCATATGGAATCAGAAATTATTTTATAAGAAGAGAAACTATTTTAAGATCAAACACAACAAAAATATATAAATTTAACTCAAAACAAAGTTTTAGTCCATATTTTAAATTTTAGAATAAACAATTATATAATGTTAAAGCAAAAATAATTTTTATATATATTGCCGGTTTAATATATTTTTTTAAAAAAATATTTTGTATATAAAGTTTATATTGTAAGATAAAAGTAGATATATACTGTATTATTAATTTTTTTTTTGAAATGGATAGATTTAAGTTTGTGAATCGTTTTTTGTTCGGTTTGTTTTTGAAGGTAATTCAATATTATTCCAGAAATTGTATATATATATATAAATAAATAAAACCATAAAATAAAATAAAATCTGCATGAAATCAAAAATTTGTAACAGGATTATCTTATAAGCAATTATTACACTACAACATAAATGTGATAAACTAAAAAAAGATAAATAAATGATACAACAAAAAACAAGATATCACTTTATCAGTAAAAGATTCAAGTAGGCCATATACTTTTCAAAACACATTTGTTATTAGTTTGACCAAAGAGAAGAAAACTTCATTCTTTCTATGTTCACTCTTTTGTAAATTAGATTGAACGGAGAAGCTTAAAGAAATTTTGAAATTTTGTTTTGTTTGCTAGCTTTTTTTTTACAGGCTTCAGTAGTTTATTTAGTGTATAATATTTTAGTAGTGTAAGAGTTAAGACATTACAGGCAACAACAGCTATTAGCAGACTTGAATCCTGACGTGTGAGTCAAACTAAGGTTCTAGCTTATTTAAGCTCCCATTTTGCGCAAGGAATAAAGGATGATATTATATTAACTTATATTCCGCTTGCTAGACAATGCTCAGAAGGGGACTCAGAAGAAGTTAAACTATTAGACCACTAGAGACTAGTATATTAAGTAACTAGTTTTCAATGTAAAAGGTATGAAATAAATTATTTTGTTTTTATATGCATTTGTTAAGTCATGGTTATTGCAGATTAAAATGATCATTCATTAAAACAGGCAGTATACTGGTATAGATTGATGCCTGGATGAAGTAGCTGGAGCAAAACAGAACAAAACTTATCACGGTTTTCGACAACTTGACAACGTATACTGTATACTATAGCTATTATGTGAGTATTGTTTCAGCAATGCATTGATAAAAACATTGAAAAGTAATTTATTTAAATTCAAATATTTTAACCTACATATATTTCCTTAATTAATCAATGATCTAAAAAACGATTAAGACTGCTGATAGTTGCGTTTGACTTGACGACAAAACAAGTGTTATGTTGTGATTTATGGTTTTACACGACGACTTAATGACATTACTTGTCATTATGGAGCATAAATGGAGCAGCAATACATGATTTCACATTCTGGGGAAAATAAATTTACCGTCACCAAAATTGGAAGATCAATAAAACGAAATTATAGCGGAGTAGTACCTGAAAGATTTTTCGTTATTAAATGAAATTCATTGTTTTTTAGATTTAAAAACAGCTATTGAGTGTGAAAACAAAGAAAAAAAACTATCTATATATACCTAAATTTTACAATAAAAACTCCTTTTTGGGCCTAAAATTTTATATTTTTTGCTTGTTCCCTACTCCTTGGAACCGAAAAACGGAAATACCTTCCACTTTTTTGACGATTTTTAGCGCCTGCGCGTAAATTCTTTGATATTGTTCAAAAGCCGAGACTGTGAAATCATGTATTTGGTTGACATCATTATTTAATGATAAAATTTAAATAAACAACACTTTACCGATGCTATAATATTACAATATGTCAGGGCGTTATCGTGTTTACCATCAAAAATGTGTTTGTGGAGTATCATTTAATATTAATCAGAAAGGGAACGAAGTTTAGCAAAGGCATGTGAAGTTTTACAAGCGATCGACGGAGATGCTACCTGAGAAGCCTAAAAAAACTATAGCATCGTTGCAGCTTGGGTGAATCAAAATCAGCTTTTCATTGATAAAGATTGATAATTCTTTTTAGCAATTAGCAAACAGCTGGTTAGCATTTATTAATTATCGGCTTCTCCCTATCAATGCATCAAACGAATAATAAATTAGGAGTGTGAAATTCTAAAAGAATTCAGATTGATTTAAACGAAATCAAGTAAAATTATAAAATCTAATGGTAAAATTTGAAATGAGCTATAATGTATAAAGGTAACACTCGAAAAAAGTGCTTAATTGAGCAATTGTCGGTATATTTTCTGAATTATTTCTCCCATTATATACTCTATGAAAATATTCGTCATTGAGTAAGTTCTATTCTGAATGGTCGTTTTTGCAAAATTTAACTGCGCTCATCAATTTTAGCAATTATCAATATATACAGAAGTAATTTAATATCAAAAAGAAAATATAAAACAAACATTTGTTGTACGTCCTTCTGATAAAACTTACACTCTCACCCAGTGCAATAGAATTACAGATAATAGTAAAAGACCAATTTCATTCGACTGTAACATTTTAGCAAAGTTAAGTTTTAAATATAATAGTAAATTTTACTTTACACGAAGGACGACATATTCAGGTAGTGTTACTAAAACATTTGAGCCCCATTGGAATTTCATACGTCTTTTACGTATTTGCATTACTCACAGAGATTTAGTCAGATTATATGACTACGAATACAAAATTTGCAATATATATAAAAAGCCAATATGTCATGCATAAAAAACCTTTTAAAATGGTAGACTTAAGCTAAGTCTTTTAAATTTTGTTTTCAAAATCATTATCTAAACAAGCTTTTGAGTTATAACTACATGTGAAACTTTTTATTGAGGTGACTTATTAACTTAATATACTGTTTGTATATGCAGTTTTCATGCTGAAAAGGCTTTTGATAGCTGCATTTAAGCAGATTTTTTATTTTGATAAAGAAAATTAGGAGTATGACACCTTTATTGTACAAAGTTGGAGTTGCAGTTGGGCGACCAGAGAGCAGACATTTTTTTATGTTAACATATAATCAGGGGGTAGTTTATCAGTAATATTTATAAATCAGGGGGTAGTTTATCAGTAATATTTATAAATAAATATAATTGAATGGTATTATTGGGTGGAGATCAATTGAGTGGAGATCAATATGTCAATTAGTTTCTTATTAATGTTTTTCCTCTAATATCCTTTGTTCTTATTTACCCCCAAGAGTGTGAAAAATGTTAAAATATGGTCAATTATGTAAATAAGATCATTCTTTGTTCTGTCTATTGTTTAAAGAATGTTTTTAATGTTTATGAGAAGTGCTTTAAAAAAATGTCTGCTCTAATATTCTGGCCGTACAGCAGTCGTTTCATACCAAGGCAAGCGTGTTTAACCTCTACAAAACTCCAACACGTTAAAAATGTAACTGTAGTAAATCTTGGCCTAAGGGTTTATGCTTTTCCTCCCATTTTTTCGTATTTTTGTTCATTTTGTTATTTTTTTTGTATTAATGTAATTAATATTCTTTGATTGTTTTAGTTGTCAATAGTTATGAAGTTATGAATAGATTTAAAATAGAAAGAAACAAATATATATGTAATAGGTGCATATTTTATCATTATAGTAACACTAATTGTAGTCATATTAGATGGGGATTTGAAATCCTGTCGTTTCAAATCCTGAGGGACTTAAATTTCGAATAATTTATAATGAAACTTTATATAACTATTGCCATTTATAGGCGTTTGCTTGAAAAATATCTTTCACAGATCCACATAAGAAAGAACCGTTCTTTAAGTTATTTTTTATAAAAAATGTGCAAATTATATTGAAAAGATGTTAAAATATGTTGCAAATATCTTGAATCTTAATTTTCTTTAGCAACAATATAATGAATGAGATTTGGAGGATAGCTTACCATTTTTGGCAATAAAACCCCTATCCCCTATCGGTAACGGGCATATTGTGCCCTATTTACTTTTTTAATTGCAAACACAGATTTTATAGCTTACCATTTATAAGTTTTGACCATCGGATCAAATTCAAGTATTCAATCGTATTCACTATAGCAAGTTTTTAAGGATATTTTTATTATCTATAGGATGCTATAGCTGCAGTTTGTTTGCTTTAATGGGCTGAGTATTAGACTATTAAAAGGCTGGCCATTGGACTATTAAAAAAAGCTAGGTAGGTATTGCGTAAATAATTGGAAGAGATAACTAATTGTTTTTTTTGTTTCTTCTCCTTCACTTACTTATGACATAAACAAGTGATTGATTACTCCAAAAACAAATCTAGTTTAAAATTCAATAAAAATCTGTTTGAAACATCATTATTTAACAAAATTTAAAAAAAAAGATTCTTTAAAATACAATTCCATATTTACATTTAAAGTTCTATATGTTTTGTTCATTTATTTGTTTGTTTGTCATGCCAACTTATTAAGTAAAATAAACTTTGAAGAACAGGATGTTTGTCAGATTCTATTTTGAATTAAAAAGACTTCTTGCTGTTTCGTTTATTTATCCATATTGAATTACGCTTTATTCATACCAATAAGTAGTTTTGTGTACCATCATAATTTTGCCATCATATCATCTCCTTTGTTCCAATGAAGCATTTTCGTTCACTAAGGAGACTCCCAGTCCCCCTTACTTGATAAAACCATCACTAGAGCAGCTAAGTCCATTTTCTTTACAGGTTTAATAAGTCCTTGTTCTTTCATCTTTTCTACGGCCGCTTTAAACCGATAAAATTGACCATTGATAGGCGGAAGCTTGTTACCCTTGCTTCCGGCTGGGTTCCCGTTAAGTACTTTTTTATTTTTTGTGGTAGAACCGTTAGTCGCTGGAGCAACTTTGTTCTTAGATTTTCCATTCTCTTCTTTGATTGTGTTCTGCCCAAGAAAGTTGTTGGCATCAGCTGCAGCTTTCACCTTCTTTTTTGGTGGAAGAGATATTCTTGCTTTTGCGTAACTGTAATAAATCGAAAAGTTGGTTGCAACAACAGAAACAGGTAGAGCAACCATCAGCAACCCACAAATGGCGCACATGATACCAATGACTTGACCTAACCAAGACTCTGGAGACATATCACCATAACCTACCTAGAAAAAACTGTAAGCCATTATTAACGATCTGACAAATAGCTATAGTAGCTAATTCTAACTCAATAAATTGGTGTAAATTGGAGTCCAGCAATAATGTACCTCAACATCATCAAACACTAAACAGCTAGTTCAAAATGTACTGCTATTTAATAAATTCGAGATGGCGTTCCCTATGTATGTTGCTGTTAATGAAAACAACCTTATGTGTGTTACTGTTATGCATGATAAATATTAAAATGACTTCATAAAAATAACGTTTTATCAATTTTAAGGTACGCTTGCGGTCATATATTTATCTCCAGTATAAATCTAAATTGCTAAACCATATGAAAATATGTGATAATAAAGAAGATTTACCCTGTATATAAAAACATAGGAATTTAGATCTATACAGTTTTTGTCAAAATATATTTACTGGTCTAATACGTTGGTCGCCTCAAATTATATCAAATCAGTATTAATGAAAATTGAGAAGAAAGGAACTCTTGATCCTATTAAAAAAATTGTAATTGTAAACCTTTTGTTTCACATCAGACCTAATTTTCTAATGGCTTAAAATTCTGTTTCTTCATCCGAATGGTTTAGTATTTTTAAATGTTTTTAGTATTTTCCATGACCTTTTCAATTAGATTAAGATTTTTTTCAATGAACCAAAAAAGGAAATGATAATAATTACCGTTGTCATAGTGATAAATGACCACCATAAACAATGTGGTATTGATTTAAATTTAGTATCAACGATGTGACTTTCAACGAAAAAACTTGCAAAAGCAAACACTGTCGCCAATAACGTCATGAGAAATACCAGCAGTAATAGCTCCGGTAAACTTTCCTTCAACGTATTCACAAGGACTTGCAATGTGTAATTGTATCGAAATGAACGAAACACTTTGACAATGCGAAATACTGCCAGTATATCAATATAACTTGATACATCTGAGTTGGCCATAAAAAAACTCACATACACGGGTATTAACGATATAAAATCTGCTGCGTTCATTCGATCTTTACAAAAGTCTTTTTTCTGTGGACATAAAGTGAATCGTAATAAGAGTTCCATAGTAAAATACGTATTCAAAACGTATTCAGCGGCCGTGAAAGCTCTCTTGCTGTCTTTACTAGCTTCTTTTATTAACTGCATAGATTGAAAGATTGGTACCAAAATATACAGAAACAATAAAACATAGCCAATGTATGAGTTAATCTAAAATGTAAAAATTACGTTAAAATAAAAATAACGTTACGTCATCGTTATATTAAAATGGCTGACAGAAATACGAATAGAAGGAATTACAAATTTCAAGTTCTTTTATAACATAGCGTGTTGCCATTGCCTAGATTCGCATTGGTCATTAGTAAATAAAATGAAATTTAACACACAAATTCCATAATAGCTATTATTAATACAAAAGATTTTTTCTTTCTTTTAAATAAATGACAGGCAAATCAATATAAGGTAAACAGTCCATCAATTGCACGGTCTTTTTATGAAACAATAGCTAAGGATACCCTCACAGTTTTCGCTTGAGTATTGTCTTACCTCGATAATATCCTCGTTAATAACCTCGATATTATTATACATTTTATTAGCATTTAGGGCTATATTATACTTTAAATAAATTTTATGCTGATTATTTATTCAGAAGATAAGTTGCCGTTAAGACTTGACATAATTCTCGTTAGTGTTATTTTTGCAAAAATTGGCAACACGCTATGCATGTCAGAAATAAAAATACATTTTTATTACGTGCACTTATTGTGACGTATATCGTATTTATTGCGAGCACTTATTGTAACGTTGAAAATATTTTTTCGGCATTATTGACGGCAGAAAATTGACATTTACAATCTGCATGTTTTTGACTGTTTATACTTGTAGAAATGAAAAATATTATCTACCCTAGCTGCTTTTGATGAATATGCATCATCGAGAAACTTCCATAATTTCATTCTCAATCTCTTTTTACGACCCATATAATGGTTTTCATCATCATCTTCTCCTAAGAACAACGGCCCTTTAAACCCTTGTAATTTTGCATCTTTATCCCTATTAGCTGTATAAAATTCCCAACAACAACTCTCCATTTGAGCTTCATCAATACCCCAAAATTTTAGTTCACACTGGAAGACAGGGCCACACACATTTGTGGGGTAATGCAATTGCCCTGTTCGAAAATAGTTAATAATAGCAGCGAAACACGTTGGATTACGATCGAAAAAGAATTCGTTTAGTTTAGGATCGTACGCCGGAGAATGTTGTAATAACAAATAATTATCAGCAATCCAAGATAATCTAGTTCCTTGAACAGCTTTTAAAGTGTTTGTAAAGGTTTCATGTCGCTGGCCGCCAATATTGAATATAAGCCTAGCATTGCGATGTGCTGCCGATGAAGTCTCTTCAGTGTCGGACATTGTTTATCAAATTATCTGCTATGAGCAATCGAAAGAAAAGTAAATACAATCAGAAAGTAAACACTAAATTAACTTTTTGGAAAGAAGAAATTAAACTATAAAATATATTTTATTGAAAATGCTTTGTCATTTTAAGATGTGTAGTTTAATATAAAGTATAGCTGACATGGAATAAATTATTTACATCGATAGAAATGTTTTCATATAAAACATAAGGTCATAAGAAAAATAAATTGTTTCGTAAAAGTAATGGAACACTTCGTATAGATATCTATACCCTGATTGTTTTTTGCTTTCATCAAAAAAAAATTTCTTAGATCTCCCAGACAATTTAGGTTGACAAACAGAAATGGATAAAATACTAATATTCCCGGACTTGAAGAATATATTGACTAAACTATCCATAGACAAAAACTACTGATAGACAAAAAAGCAAAAAAGTTGATGAAAAATAAAAGACAAATACGATTCTTGGAATAAAGACAATTCGTTGACTAAAATGTTTGTTTGTTGAAAGCACTGAAAAACGAATAATGGTAACCAATAATATAACAACAACAGCCACAACAACAACAACATCAACAACAAGTGAAACATGCTCAATAATTCCAGTTAACAATACCAACAAACTCCAAGTTATAAATTCTAAAAACATCCAGATAAAAAATCCAGGTAAAATAATCCATAAACTCTTGTTATGTTTTCATGATATTAATTTAAATAGATAAGTTTTTTTTATTCACATTCATTTATATACTCGTAGAAAATAGGATCGTGTAGATTGTTAGCTTGTTACCAATGACAAAACAAAAATAGCAAAACATAGAAAGAATATGGAAGAATAAAAACTTTAAATAAAAAAAATCAATAAAAAAAAGTTATATATTTCAATTGAAGTAACTAAGCCTTTGTAATCTTCAATGATGTGGAATAGTTTCATTTCTTTTCTATGTCCTAATGACCGCATATTAAAATACTTAAAATAATTTTTTTGTTTTTTGAAAATAAAGACGTCATTTAAAATAGATAAATTGATACACTTGAAGCGTAAACTCTGCTATTTCTGCTATTGAGTGGAACTGTTCTACGAGAAAAAATATCCACTAAAAATAATGTTTATTGGTGAAAGTCTAACAGCTTTGTAATAGAATTTCTGGAGACCATCAAAAAACATCATCAATCCTTCTTTAAAATTCTAAAGCTATGGGGCGCAATTTTTCTCATGATCCGACAATCATTTTTAATGAAAGTGAAAACTGTATACTTAACTTTCATTTTATTGCCTTTCTTTCTTGAAAAGAGAATTTACTAACTACCCTGACTACCCCAACATATTATTAGGTATGGTATAAAGTTACCGATTTTATAAAAATGTATGATTAAATCAAGCTATCTGTGTCCTAAGTGTACTTGTCACTCGTAAGGACAGTGTATGCGGACAGCTAGTTACAAGAAGAAAAACGTCACTTTCAAATGAACAAACTAAAACCAAGTGTGTTTGCGACCACCCCCTGTAGCTTCTTTCAAAAGGTGCTAGTTAAAATGAAAGACTAAAAGTTGCTTCTGTAAACTCGAGATGAATGAAATAGATATGAACAACAACCATATGAATATTGGAAGACCAATAAAAATGAATTCTTTTATAGGGTAAATCGTTTTTATATACTATAACATAAATGTATAATTTACACAGGTTTTTTGTATAAACTATTAATAAAATAACTAAACTACATAATAAAAACAGTCAGAATAAATAGAGTTTTTTTTTCTGAAATTATATAATATATAAGGGTGTTTTTTGCTTTTGGAATTTGGTTGTCAATCTTAGAAAAATGTTTTCATCGAAAGCATGCCGACTTCTTTTTAGATTTGAATACAATGTTTTGTGCCCGTTTTGATTGAGAACATCATCTTTACAAAAAAGAAAAGCTAAAAGAAAAGCTACAAGGTAAGAGGAGGATTGAAAATTGACACACCGTAAGTCTTGGACTGACTTTATACATATTTTAATTCTTCAACATCTTCAAACGAATCTGTAGAAATCATATAAAAAGAGCGCCACAAATGTACAGGTAGAAATGATAAATGGAAAAATTCGGAAAACTCATTCCCACTTCACTGTTAGTTTAACTAGCTACAACAAAGGATTAAGAGAGATTAAAAAAAGGATTTTCCGACCTAATACGTTTCAATAAAAAGCAAGATTTTAATTTCAATTAAATTAAATGGGGAAAGCTCCATTAAAGACACGCCGTTAATTTTCTGTAGTTTTCTCGGAGGTTCAGACACTACGGAAAGTTGTAAATAACTTCTCTTTGAGAAGAATAGCACTTTTCGAAAAAAGGTTCTATTAAAATCAATGTTCCACTTTCGACCTACTTCTAGTCAAGCTACTTACTCAAGTTTGAAGTTACAACTTAATTAGCTGATAATTGTTTGGATTTTTCTAAAGGTGAAAGTACGCCACGTTAAAGTTATTTCTCAATAAAGCTAATATGTAATAATGTCGAAGTTCACTCTGTATGAAAGAATATTTATTGTCACTCCATAATGAGATATTATTCAATTAATATCATTCAGCTAATTTTGTGCAAAACAATCAACTTTAACCAAGAAAGTTACAGAATCACATCGGCTTTCGTTAGCCTATTATTTAATTGCTTATTTACTTTAAACCAACGATTTTCACAATTTTCTTATGACCAATAACTTCAATTGGTTTAAGCTATAACTTTGAAAACCAAATTTCAAAATATATTGTGTATAGGTTTTAAACTTAATGCATGCGAAATATATAAGTGGCAAGTAGATATTGTACAAATCAACTACGCTTTATTTATTTTAACTTTAATTCCAAATAGCCTTATTGTGTGTTTGTATAGCTAAAGTGATCTTTAACCTTTACCTAAACAGTATGATAACTTTACACGAAGAGACGAAACCTACCGAATGTTGCATAAAAATACATTCTTTACAAACATTAAAGAGTTTTTAAATGATATTAGCTGAAAATTCTTATATAATCACTAACCGCATAAGAGAATCAGAGAAGAAATATCGATCAAATATGCTTCTATCAATGAATTATTATAAAAAGCAAGCTATTTACAGAAAGATAATCTGGGTACCAAAAATAATGCCTGGGTAAACTGGGCACCAAACAAACTAAAAAATATTTTTAAGTATTTTTCTTTTTCTTTTAAGTCCTTTGTCTTTTTTAATATTTTATTTTATTTATTTAAGACACATTAGAATTACTAAATAAATTATTCCTACTTTACAAAGTGATGTGTGGGTTTGCTGAAAAGTAAAAGAAAGACAAAAGTTTAGACCTTTGGCCTTCAAGAGAAAAATTATTTTGGTTGGGTGTGCTGTTTATTTTCCATGATGTATTTTTTACGAATTATACACTTTTGAAAGTAATCTTAACATGGCTAGTTTTCAACACCATCAGAATCCAAAGCTATAGCAACTTCTCCACATCACCCTTCAATTTGTATATTAATTTTAACTCTCTATATAGCCAATTTTTCACC